>QCXZ01000041.1:5196169-5414264 GCA_025024175.1 Rhyzopertha dominica
AAAAGCAATATTTCATTCTTATACTGCCCTTTTAAGGAAAATGGCTGTTTGCAGGAAAAGAGGCGGCGAGTCCGGAGGGAATAACACTCCATGGTCCAATCCAGGCACAAGTAGTTGCACTACACCCACAAGCACTAATTTTTAGCACCATCATATCACGAAAAACACTTCACAAAACACAAAGCAATACACTATTTGAAGATCTGCGATGATGGCCGGGAGTTTCCACGACGGCTTGAAGTACAACTTCTCTAGATGAAGTAGCGCACAGTTGATCCCTCTTGATGAATTAATTTCCATCCAGGCAGACGAAGTGGACATCCAATTTAAGGTGGCTGATTCCGTGCTTCACATTCCAGCTGAATAAACGCGGCCACTTCTAAACACAGTGTGTCACTGAAACAACAAATACAAATCAGTTTGCCGCTAAGAAGCATTATTTCATTCTTATACTGCCCTTTTAAGGAAATGGCTGTTTGCAGGAAAGAGGCCGGTGAATCCGGAGGGAATAACACTCCATGTCCCAAGTCCAGGCGACAAGTAGGTTGCACTACCCCACAAAGCACTTATTTTTAGCACCATCACATCACGAAAAACACTTCACAAAACCACAAAGCACTACACTATTTGAAGATCTGCGATGAATGCGGGGAGTTTCCACGACGATTGGAAGTACGAACTCCTCTAGATGAAGTAGCGCCACAGTTGATCCCCCTTGATGAATAATTATCCCATCCAGGCAGACGAAAGTGGACATCCAATTTAAGGTGGGCTGTTCCGTGGCTTCACATTCCAGCTGAATCAACGCGGCACTTCTTCAACAGGTGTCACTAAAACAACAAATACAAAATCAGTGTGCAGCTAAAAAGCAATATTTCATTCTTATACTGCCCTTTTAAAGGAAAATGGATGTTTTGCAGGAAAAGAGGCGGTGAATCCGGAGGGAATAACACTCCATATCCAATCCAGGCACAAGCAGTTGCACTACACCCACAAGCACCTTATTTTTAGCACCATCACATCACGAAAAAACACTTCACAAAACACAAAGCACTACACTATTTGAAGATCTGCGATGATGGCCGGGAGTTTCCCACGACGGCCTGAAGTTACGAACTTCTCTAGATGAAAGTAGCGCACTGTTGATCCCTCTTGATGAATAACTATCCATCCAGGCAGACGAGGTGGACATCCAATTCAAGGGCGGCTGCTCCGTGGCTTCAAATTCCAGCTGAATTAACGCGGCACTCTTAAATAGGTGTCACTGAAACAACAAATACAAATCAGTTTGCCGCTAAAGCAATATTTCATTCTTATACTGCCCTTTTAAGGCAAATGGCTGTTTGCAGGAAAAGAGGCGGTGAATCCGGAGGGAATACCATCCAGGCACGTGTAGCTGCACTAAACCCACTAGTCAGTAGGACCATTATTAATCACATCACGGAAAATCCTTCACAATACACAAAATAACTGCGCTCTTTGAAAAATTCCAACGATGGTCGGGAAATTCCTTGGAAGTCCTATGTATAAACTCCTTCCCTGCATTCGTTAACGATGTACCGGGCCAATTGATAAATAAGCTTCTACTCCCGGCGGATGATGAGTATATCCTTGTCTTCTGCGTCCACAAAGGCACTAGCACTATTATTAACACAATCACCCCATAAAAAATACTTCAAAATACACAAAATCACTGCTCTCTTTGAAAATTTTTAATTGATGGTCGGGAAATTCCCTTGAAAGTCCTATGTATGAACTCCTTCCCGCATGGAGTTAACGATTGTACTGGCCCAATGATAAATAAGCTCTCTAACTCCAGGCGGATGATGAGTATATCCCTGTCTTCTGCGTCCACAAAGGCACCAGCACTATTATTAACACAATCACCCCATAAAAATACTTCACAATACACAAAATCCACTGCTCTCTTTGAAAATTTTCAACACATGGTCAGGAAATTCCTTTGAAAGTCCTATGTATGAACTCCTTCCTGCAATGAGTTAACCGATGTTACTGGGCCCAATTGATAAATAAGCTTCTGCTCGGGCGATGATGTGTAAATCCCTGTCTTCTGCGTCACAAAAGCACTGGCGACTATTATTAACACAATCACCCCACTAAAAATACTTCACAATACACAAAATCACTGCTCTCTTTGAAAATTCAACGATGGTCGGGGAAATTCCTGAAAGTCCTTATGTATGAACTCCTTCCCTAGGATGACGTAACAAATTGTTACTGGGCCCAATTGATAAATAAGCTTTCTGCTCCAGGCGGATGATGTGTAAATCCCTGTCTTCTGCGTCCACAAAGGCACTGGCCACTATTATTAACACAATCACCCCACAAAAAAATACTCACAATAAACAAAAATCACTGCTCTCTTTTAACAATTTCCAACGATGGTCGGGGAAATTCCTTGAAGGTCCTATGTATGAACTCCTTCCCTGCATTAGTTAACGACTGTACCCGGGCCAATTGATAAATAAGCTTTCTACTCCAGGCGGATGATGTGAATCTTGTCTTCTGCGTCCACAAAGGGCACTAGCACTATTATTAACACAATCACCCCATAAAAAATACTTCACAATACAAAAATCACTGCTCTCTTTGAAAATTTCCAACAATGGTCAGGAAATTCCTTGAAAGTCCTATGTATGAATCCTTCCCTGGATGAGGTAACGATGTACTGGCCGAATTGATAATAAGCTTCTGCTCCGGGCGGATGATGTGTAAATCCATGTCTTCTGCGTCCACAAAGGCACTGGCACTATTATTAACACAATCACCCCACAAAAAATACATCACAATACACAAAATCACTGCTCACTTTGAAAATTTCCAACGATGGTCGGGAAATTCCTTGAAAGTCCTATGTATGAACTCCTTCCCTGCATTAGTTAACGATGTACCGGGCCAATTGATAAATAAGCTTCTACTCCAGGCGGATGATGTGCAAATCTTTGTCTTCTGCGTACACAAAGGCACTAGCACTATTATTAACACAATCACCCCACAAAAATACTTCACAATACACAAAATCACTGCTCTCTTTGAAAATTTCCAACAATGGTCAGGAAATTCCTTGAAAGTCCTATGTATGAACTCCTTCCCTGGATGAGGTAACGATGTACTGGCCCCAACTGAATAAATAAGCTTCTGCTCCGGGCGGATGATGTGTAAAATCCATGTCTTCTGCGTCCACAAAGGCACTGGCACTATTATTAACACAATCACCCCACAAAAAATTACATCACAATACACAAAATCACTGCTCTCTTTGAAAATTTCCAACGATGGTCGGGAAATTCCTTGAAAGTCCTATGTATGAACTCCTTCCCTGCATTAGTGAACGATGTACCGGGCCAATTGATAAATAAGCTTCTACTCCAGGCGGATGATGTGTAAATAATAATAATAATAATAATAATAATAATAAACGACTTTATTCCCTTGTAATACAACACATACTTGTAGCTAAATCATACATAGGCGAGGTTCAGCCGCAGCTGCTTTTCAACCTAACCTATGTGAAACAATAGAATTGAAGTAAAAAAAAAAATATATATATAAAAAAAAAGTGAAACTCAATTTCAGAACTGACTAAGAAAACGTCACACAAATTGTTGTATCTACATATTCCATTAACATAATACAGTGAGCAGTAGAATATTTGATAACTGTTGCGTCCGAACTCCGCACAAACATCAAGCAAGATATTTAAGCTTTAAACGTTTTTTGAAATTAAGTAAGGACATATCTCTATACTCATTATCCAATCCGTTGTACTGGTGACAAGCACAATAAATAAAGCTGCGTCGAAAGCAGGCAGAAGAGTGGTGAGGAATGCGGAGCATCCGACAGTGCCTTGACTCACGGCTCAAACATGGACGGTGCAACCACCGAAACTCATCACTGATATAGCGAGGCACTCCTGTTAAAATAATCTTATGAGCAAGGCACAACAAGTGGTACAGACGTAAAGTTTCTAACCTTAATTGTTTTGTCTCAAAGAGTTTTAATGAAATTCCCCGCTCAAATTTTCTGATGCCGAAAGCAAATCTTACACACGAGTTCTGGACTCTCTGCAGCCTCACAGCATCACTCGCTAGGAGTGCTGGTCCATAGACCGCATCGCAATATGACAAACGAGAAATAATCAAGGAGTTGCATATATTCAATTTAATTATAGGTGACATAATATGTCGACTAGGGAACAGTTGCTTCAATGTAAGGTACGACCCCTGACACAATTTACTTACATGATTGCTAAATCTCAAATTCTCGTCCAAATGGAGGCCGAGATTTTTGCACGATTCACTAAAACGTACATGCGTTCCGCCCATCCTTAAATTCAGTCTCCCCTTTAATTCCTGCCTCTTAGCCTTAGTTCCGAAGAGCATCGCATATGATTTACTAGGATTCAGGTTTAATCCGTGTGCCAAAGAAACATCCAAAAGACTCTGTAAATCTGCATTGATTATACTTTCAGCATCCTGCACCTTGTCCGTGTCAAATTCATACCAGATCTGAGTGTCATCGGCATACTGATGAATGTGACAATTATTCAAATACTCCCAAAAATCCGAGACATATATCGAAAACAGAAGAGGACCCAGAAGTGATCCCTGGGGTACGCCCAGCCTGAGCTCCACTGGTTGAGAGGACTGTCCATCCCAAAAACACTCTGGCTTCGATTATTGAGAAAGCTACGAATCATAGCAGCCGCACCAGTGGTGGCACCGTAATATTTCAGCTTTGTACACAAAAATGTCGTAATTCAGAGTGTCAAATGCTCTACTGTAATCAAGTAGCAGCAAACACGTACATTGTCCACGATCAATAGCGCTAAATATATTATTTGTGATATGAATCATAGCGGTAGTAGAGCTGTGCATTGGCCTGAAGCCAGATTGACAGTCAGGGATGAGGTTTTTGCCAAACACATAATCAGCCAACTGGTTCCGCAGAACAGACTCTAACACCTTTGACATCGTAGGCAGCACACTTATGGGTCTAAAATCAGAGGGAGCATCTGGATTAGCCACTTTAGGCATTGGCAACACCTTGGCATACTTCCAGGATGAAGGAAAAACGGACGATAAAATACATGTATTTATGATAAAAGTAAAATGATGCAGCAAGTGTTGGCTGACGAGTCTAAGCATGTTCAACGAAATGTGGTCAATGCCAACAGCATTACTCTTAAGGGCGGCAATGATTCTAAATACTTCTTCCGCACTAACAGTACTGAAATTAAAGCCCTCCAGATGCGACTCAGGGGAAACAGCGTCATACTTTCGCAATAACTCCAGCTGCTCTGCATCCACAAAGGCACTAGTACTATTATTAACACAATCACCCCACAAAAAATACATCACAATACACAAAATCACTGCTCTCTTTGAAAATTTCCAACGATGGTCGGGAAATTCCTTGAAAGTCCTATGTATGAACTCCTTCCCTGCATTAGTGAACGATGTACCGGGCCAATTGATAAATAAGTTTCTACTCCAGGCGGATGATGTGCAAATCTTAGTTATCTGCGTCCACAAAGGCACTAGCACTATTATTAACACAATCACCCCGCAGAAAATACTTCAGAATACACAAAATCACAGCACACTTTGAAAATTTCCAACAATGGTCAGGAAATTCCTTGAAAGTCCTATGTATAAACTCCTTCCTGGATTAGATAACGATGTATTGGCCCAATTGATGAATAAGGTTCTACTCCGGGCGGATGATGTGTAAATCCTTGTTTTCTTCGTCCACAAAGACACTAGCACCTTTATTAACACAATCACCCAATAAAAAATACTTCACAATACACAAAATCAATGCATCCTTTGAAAATCTCCGATGATGGCCTGGAGATCCCTCGTCAGCACGATATGTGAAGTCCTCTTCTAGACTGGCAACGCTGAGTTGAGCTGAATCGGTATATAAGCATCCATCCAGGCAGACGATGTGAAGATTCCAGTATCCAGTATAAATAAAAGACACACACACCATTAATCGCACCAGCATATCACAAAAACACTCCACTGTATATGAAAACACTGCATTTTTTTAAAGTCTCCGATGATGGCCAGGGAATCCTTCATCAGCCCGATATGTGAAGTCCTCTTCTAGACTGGCAACGAAGAGTTAGCTGAATCGGTGAATAAGCATCCATCCAAGCAGACGATGTGAAGATTCCAGTATCCGGTATAAATAAAAGACACACACCATTAATCGCACCAGCACATCACAAAAACACTCCACTGTATATGAAAACACTGCATTTTTTTAAAGTTTCCGATGATGGCCAGGAAATCCTTCATCAGCCCGATATGTGAAGTCCTCTTCTAGACTGGCAACGAAGAGTTAGCTGAATCGGTGAATAAGCACCCATCCAAGCAGACGATGTGAAGATTCCAGTATCCGGTATAAATAAAAGACACACACACCATTAATCSCACCAGCACATCACAAAAACACTCCACTGYATAAGMAAACACTGCATTTTTTTAAAGTTTCCGATGATGGCCAGGAAATCCTTCATCAGCCCGATATGTGAAGTCCTCTTCTAGACTGGCAATGCTGAGTTAGCTGAATCGGTGAATAAGCATCCATCCAAGCAGACGATGTGAAGATACCAGTATCCGGTATAAATAAAAGACACACACACCATTAATCGCACCAGCACATCACAAAAACACTCCACTGTATATGAAAACACTGCATTTTTTTAAAGTTTCCGATGATGGCCAGGAAATCCTTCATCAGCCCGATATGTGAAGTCCTCTTCTAGACTGGCAATGCTGAGTTAGCTGAATCGGTGAATAAGCATCCATCCAAGCAGACGATGTGAAGATACCAGTATACGGTATAAATAAAAGACACACACACCATTAATCGCACCAGCACATCACAAAAACACTCCACTGTATATGAAAACACTGTATTTTTTAAAGTCTCCGATGATGGCCAGGAAATTCTTCATCAGCCCGATATGTGAAGTCCTCTTCTAGACTGGCAACGAAGAGTTAGCTGAATCGGTGAATAAGCATCCATCCAAGCAGACGATGTGAAGATTCCAGTATCCGGTATAAATAAAAGACACACACACCATTAATCGCACCAGCACATCACAAAAACACTCCACTGTATATGAAAACACTGCATTTTTTTAAAGTTTTCGATGATGGCCAGGAAATCCTTCATCAGCCCGATATGTGAAGTCCTCTTCTAGACTGGCAATGCTGAGTTAGCTGAATCGGTGAATAAGCATCCATCCAAGCAGACGATGTGAAGATACCAGTATCCGGTATAAATAAAAGACACACACACCATTAATCGCACCAGCACATCACAAAAACACTCCACTGTATATGAAAACACTGCATTTTTTTAAAGKTTCCGATGATGGCCAGGAAATCCTTCATCAGCCCGATATGTGAAGTCCTCTTCTAGACTGGCAATGCTGAGTTAGCTGAATCGGTGAATAAGCATCCATCCAAGCAGACGATGTGAAGATACCAGTATCCGGTATAAATAAAAGACACACACACCATTAATCGCACCAGCACATCACAAAAACACTCCACTGTATATGAAAACACTGCATTTTTTAAAGTCTCCGATGATGGCCAGGAAATTCTTCATCAGCCCGATATGTGAAGTCCTCTTCTAGACTGGCAACGAAGAGTTAGCTGAATCGGTGAATAAGCATCCATCCAAGCAGACGATGTGAAGATTCCAGTATCCGGTATAAATAAAAGACACACACACCATTAATCGCACCAGCACATCACAAAAACACTCCACAGTATATGAAAACACTGCATTTTTTAAAGTCTCCGATGATGGCCAGGAAATCCTTCATCAGCCCGATATGTGAAGTCCTCTTCTAGACTGGCAACGAAGAGTTAGCTGAATCGGTGAATAAGCATCCATCCAAGCAGACGATGTGAAGATTCCAGTATCCGGTATTAATAAAAGACACACACACCATTAATCGCACCAGCACATCACAAGAACACTCCACTGTATATGAAAACACTGCATTTTTTTAAAGTCTCCGATGATGGCCAGGAAATCCTTCATCAGCCCGATATGTGAAGTCCTCTTCTAGACTGGCAATGCTGAATTAGCTGAATCGGTGAATAAGCATCCATCCAGGCAGACGATGTGAAGATTCCAGTATCCAGTATAAATAAAAGACACACACAACATTAATCGCACCAGAACATCACAAAAACACTCCACAGTATATGAAAACACTATATTTTTTTAAAGTCTCCGATGATGGCCAGGAAATCCTTCATCAGCCCGATATGTGAAGACCTCTTCTAGACTGGCAACGCTGAGTTAGCTGAATCGGTGAATAAGCATCCATCCAAGCAGACGATGTGAAGATTCCAGTATCCAGTATAAATAAAAGACACACACACCATTAATCGCACCAGCACATCACAAAAACACTCCACAGTATATGAAAACACTGCATTTTTTAAAGTCTCCGATGATGGCCAGGAAATCCCTTGTCAGCACGATATGTGAAGTCCTCTTCTAGGCTGGCAACGCTGAGTTAGCTGAATCGGTGAATAAGCATCCATCCAGGCAATGTTGTGAAGATTCCAGTATCCGGTATAAATAAAAGACACACACAACATTAATCGCACCAGCACATCACAAAAACTCCACAGTATATGAAAACACTGCATTTTTTTAAAGTTTCCGATGATGGCCAGGAATTCCCTCGTCAGCACGATATGTGAAGTCCTCTTCTAGGCTGGCAACGCTGAGTTAGCTGAATCGGTGAATAAGCATCCATCCAGGCAGATGTTGTGAAGATTCCAGTATCCGGTATAAATAAAAGACACACACAACATTAATCGCACCAGCACATCACAAAAACTCCACAGTATATGAAAACACTGCATTTTTTTAAAGTCTCCGATGATGGCCAGGAAATCCCTCGTCAGCCCGATATGTGAAGTCCTTTTCTAGGCTGGCAACGCTGAGTTAGCTGAATCGGTGAATAAGCATCCATCCAGGCAGACGATGTGAAGATTCCAGTATCCGGTATAAATAAAAGACACACACAACATTAATCGCACCAGCACATCACAAAAACTCCACAGTATATGAAAACACTGCATTTTTTTAAAGTCTCCGATGATGGCCAGGAAATCCCTCGTCAGCACGATATGTGAAGTCCTCTTCTAGGCTGGCAACGCTGAGTTAGCTGAATCGGTGAATAAGCATCCATCCAGGCAGACGATGTGAAGATTCCAGTATCCGGTATAAATAAAAGACACACACAACATTAATCGCACCAGCACATCACAAAAACTCCACAGTATATGAAAACACTGCATTTTTTTAAAGTCTCCGATGATGGCCAGGAAATCCCTCGTCAGCACGATATGTGAAGTCCTTTTCTAGGCTGGCAACGCTGAGTTAGCTGAATCGGTGAATAAGCATCCATCCAGGCAGATGTTGTGAAGATTCCAGTATCCGGTATAAATTAAAGACACACACACCATTAATCGCACCAGCATATCACAAAAACACTCCACAGTATATTGAAAACACTGCATTTTTTAAAGTCTCCGATGATGGCCAGGAAATCCCTCGTCAGCCCGATATGTGAAGTCGTTTTCTAGGCTGGCAACGCTGAGTTAGCTGAATCGGTGAATAAGCATCCATCCAGGCAGACGATGTGAAGATTTCAGTATCCGGTATAAATAAAAGACACACACAACATTAATCGCACCAGCACATCACAAAAACTCCACAGTATATGAAAACACTGCATTTATTTAAAGTCTCCGATGATGGCCAGGAAATCCTTCATCAGCCCGATATGTGAAGTCCTCTTCTAGACTGGCAACGAAGAGTTAGCTGAATCGGTGAATAAGCATCCATCCAAGCAGACGATGTGAAGATTCCAGTATCCGGTATAAATAAAAGACACACACACCATTAATCGCACCAGCACATCACAAAAACACTCCACTGTATATGAAAACACTGCATTTTTTTTAAAGTCTCCGATGATGGCCAGGAAATCCTTCATCAGCCCGATATGTGTAGTCCTCTTCTAGACTGGCAATGCTGAATTAGCTGAATCGGTGAATAAGCATCCATCCAGGCAGACGATGTGAAGATTCCAGTATCCAGTATAAATAAAAGACACACACACCATTAATCGCACCAGAACATCACAAAAACACTCCACAGTATATGAAAACACTATATTTTTTTAAAGTCTCCGATGATGGCCAGGAAATCCTTCATCAGCCCGATATGTGAAGTCCTCTTCTAGACTGGCAACGCTGAGTTAGCTGAATCGGTGAATAAGCATCCATCCAAGCAGACGATGTGAAGATTCCAGTATCCGGTATAAATAAAAGACACACACACCATTAATCGCACCAGCACATCACAAAAACACTCCACAGTATATGAAAACACTGCATTTTTTAAAGTCTCCGATGATGGCCAGGAAATCCCTTGTCAGCACGATATGTGAAGTCCTCTTCTAGGCTGGCAACGCTGAGTTAGCTGAATCGGTGAATAAGCATCCATCCAGACAGATGTTGTGAAGATTCCAGTATCCGGTATAAATTAAAGACACACACACCATTAATCGCACCAGCATATCACAAAAACACTCCACAGTATATTGAAAACACCGCATTTTTTAAAGTCACCGATGATGACCAAGAAATCCCTCGTCAGCCCGATATGTGAAGTCGTTTTCTAGGCTGGCAACGCTGAGTTAGTTGAATCGGTGAATAAGCATCCATCCAGGCAGACGATGTGAAGATTTCAGTATCCGGTATAAATAAAAGACACACACAACATTAATCGCACCAGCACATCACAAAAACTCCACAGTATATGAAAACACTGCATTTTTTTAAAGTCTCCGATGATGGCCAGGAAATCCTTCATCAGCCCGATATGTGAAGTCCTCTTCTAGACTGGCAACGAAGAGTTAGCTGAATCGGCGAATAAGCATCCATCCAAGCAGACGATGTGAAGATTCCAGTATCCGGTATAAATAAAAGACACACACAACATTAATCGCACCAGCACATCACAAAAACACTCCACAGTATATGAAAACACTGCATTTTTTAAAGTCTCCGATGATGGCCAGGAAATCCTTCATCAGCCCGATATGTGAAGTCCTCTTCTAGACTGGCAACGAAGAGTTAGCTGAATCGGTGAATAAGCATCCATCCAAGCAGACGATGTGAAGATTCCAGTATCCGGTATAAATAAAAGACACACACACCATTAATCGCACCAGCACATCACAAGAACACTCCACTGTATATGAAAACACTGCATTTTTTTAAAGTCTCCGATGATGGCCAGGAAATCCTTCATCAGCCCGATATGTGAAGTCCTCTTCTAGACTGGCAATGCTGAATTAGCTGAATCGGTGAATAAGCATCCATCCAGGCAGACGATGTGAAGATTCCAGTATCCAGTATAAATAAAAGACACACACACCATTAATCGCACCAGAACATCACAAAAACACTCCACAGTATATGAAAACACTGCATTTTTTAAAGTCTCCGATGATGGCCAGGAAATCCTTCATCAGCCCGATATGTGAAGTCCTCTTCTAGACTGGCAACGAAGAGTTAGCTGAATCGGTGAATAAGCATCCATCCAAGCAGACGATGTGAAGATTCCAGTATCCGGTATAAATAAAAGACACACACACCATTAATCGCACCAGCACATCACAAGAACACTCCACTGTATATGAAAACACTGCATTTTTTTAAAGTCTCCGATGATGGCCAGGAAATCCTTCATCAGCCCGATATGTGAAGTCCTCTTCTAGACTGGCAATGCTGAGTTAGCTGAATCGGTGAATAAGCATCCATCCAAGCAGACGATGTGAAGATTCCAGTATCCGGTACAAATTAAAGACACACACACCATTAATCGCACCAGCATATCACAAAAACACTCCACAGTATATGAAAACACTGCATTTTTTAAAGTCTCCGATGATGGCCAGAAAATCCCTCTTCAGCCCGATATGTGAAGTCCTTTTCTAGGCTGGCAACGCTGAGTTAGCTGAATCGGTGAATAAGCATCCATCCAGGCAGACGATGTGAAGATTTCAGTATCCGGTATAAATAAAAGACACACACAACATTAATCGCACCAGCACATCACAAAAACTCCACAGTATATGAAAACACTGCATTTTTTTAAAGTCTCCGATGATGGCCAGGAAATCCCTCGTCAGCACGATATGTGAAGTCCTCTTCTAGGCTGGCAACGCTGAGTTAGCTGATTCGGTGAATAAGCATCCATCCAGGCAGATGTTGTGAAGATTCCAGTATCCGGTATAAATATAAGACACACACAACATTAATCGCACCAGCACATCACAAAAACTCCACAGTATATGAAAACACTGCATTTTTTTAAAGTCTCCGATGATGGCCAGGAAATCCCTCGTCAGCCCGATATGTGAAGTCCTTTTCTAGGCTGGCAACGCTGAGTTAGCTGAATCGGTGAATAAGCATCCATCCAGGCAGACGATGTGAAGATTCCAGTATCCGGTATAAATAAAAGACACACACAACATTAATCGCACCAGCACATCACAAAAACTCCCACAGTATATGAAAACACTGCATTTTTTTAAAGTCTCCGATGATGGCCAGGAAATCCCTCGTCAGCACGATATGTGAAGTCCTTTTCTAGGCTGGCAACGCTGAGTTAGCTGAATCGGTGAATAAGCATCCATCCAGGCAGATGTTGTGAAGATTCCAGTATCCGGTATAAATTAAAGACACACACACCATTAATCGCACCAGCATATCACAAAAACACTACACAGTATATTGAAAACACTGCATTTTTTAAAGTCTCCGATGATGGCCAGGAAATCCCTCGTCAGCCCGATATGTGAAGTCGTTTTCTAGGCTGGCAATGCTGAGTTAGCTGAATCGGTGAATAAGCATCCATCCAGGCAGACGATGTGAAGATTTCAGTATCCGGTATAAATAAAAGACACGCACAACATTAATCGCACCAGCACATCACAAAAACTCCACAGTATATGAAAACACTGCATTTTTATAAAGTCTCCGATGATGGCCAGGAAATCCCTCGTCAGCACGATATGTGAAGTTCTCTTCTAGGCTGGCAACGCTGAGTTAGCTGAATCGGTGAATAAGCATCCATCCAGGCAGACGATGTGAAGATTCCAGTATCCKGTATAAATAAAAGACACACACAACATTTATCGCACCAGCACATCACAAAAACTCCACAGTATATGAAAACACTACATTTTTTTAAAGTCTCCGGTGATGGCCAGGAAATCCCTCGTCAGCACGATATGTGAAGTCCTTTCCTAGGCTGGCAACGCTGAGTTAGCTGAATCGGTGAATAAGCATCCATCCAGGCAGATGTTGTGAAGATTCCAGTATCCGGTATAAATTAAAGACACACACACCATTAATCGCACCAGCATATCACAAAAACACTCCACAGTATATGAAAACACTGCATTTTTTAAAGTCTCCGATGATGGCCAGAAAATCCCTCTTCAGCCCGATATGTGAAGTCCTTTTCTAGGCTGGCAACGCTGAGTTAGCTGAATCGGTGAATAAGCATCCATCCAGGCAGACGATGTGAAGATTTCAGTATCCGGTATAAATAAAAGACACACACAACATTAATCGCACCAGCACATCACAAAAACTCCACAGTATATGAAAACACTGCATTTTTTTAAAGTCTCCGATGATGGCCAGGAAATCTCTCGTCAGCACGATATGTGAAGTCCTCTTCTAGGCTGGCAACGCTGAGTTAGCTCAATCGGTGAATAAGCATCCATCCAGGCAGACGATGTGAAGATTCCAGTATCCAGTATAAATAAAAGACACACACAACATTAATCGCACCAGCACATCACAAAAACACTCCACAGTATATGAAAACACTGCATTTTTTTAAAGTCTCCGATGATGGCCAGGAAATCCCTCGTCAGCACGATATGTGAAGTCCTTTTCTAGGCTGGCAACGCTGAGTTAGCTGAATCGGTGAATAAGCATCCATCCAGGCAGACGATGTGAAGATTCCAGTATCCCGTATAAATAAAAGACACACACAACATTAATCGCACCAGCACATCACAAAAACACTCCACAGTATATGAAAACACTGCATTTTTTAAAGTCTCCGATGATGGCCAGGAAATCCTTCATCAGCCCGATATGTGAAGTCCTCTTCTAGACTGGCAACGCTGAGTTAGCTGAATCGGTGAATAAGCATCCATCCAGGCAGACGATGTGAAGATTCCAGTATCCAGTATAAATAAAAGACACACACAACATTAATCGCACCAGCACATCACAAAAACACTCCACAGTATATGAAAACACTGCATTTTTTAAAGTCTCCGATGATGGCCAGGAAATCCCTCGTCAGCACGATATGTGAAGTCCTTTTCTAGGCTGGCAACGCTGAGTTAGCTGAATCGGTGAATAAGCATCCATCCAGGCAGACGATGTGAAGATTCCAGTATCCCGTATAAATAAAAGACACACACAACATTAATCGCACCAGCACATCACAAAAACACTCCACAGTATATGAAAACACTGCATTTTTTAAAGTCTCCGATGATGGCCAGGAAATCCCTCGTCAGCACGATATGTGAAGTCCTTTTCTAGGCTGGCAACGCTGAGTTAGCTGAATCGGTGAATAAGCATCCATCCAGGCAGACGATGTGAAGATTCCAGTATCCGGTATAAATAAAAGACACACACAACATTAATCGCACCAGCACATCACAAAAACTCCACAGTATATGAAAACACTGCATTTTTTTAAAGTCTCCGATGATGGCCAGGAAATCCTTCATCAGCCCGATATGTGAAGTCCTCTTCTAGACTGGCAACGCTGAGTTAGCTGAATCGGTGAATAAGCATCCATCCAGGCAGACGATGTGAAGATTCCAGTATCCAGTATAAATAAAAGACACACACAACATTAATCGCACCAGCACATCACAAAAACACTCCACAGTATATGAAAACACTGCATTTTTTAAAGTCTCCGATGATGGCCAGGAAATCCCTCGTCAGCACGATATGTGAAGTCCTTTTCTAGGCTGGCAACGCTGAGTTAGCTGAATCGGTGAATAAGCATCCATCCAGGCAGACGATGTGAAGATTCCAGTATCCAGTATAAATAAAAGACACACACAACATTAATCGCACCAGCACATCACAAAAACACTCCACAGTATATGAAAACACTGCATTTTTTAAAGTCTCCGATGATGGCCAGGAAATCCCTCGTCAGCACGATATGTGAAGTCCTTTTCTAGGCTGGCAACGCTGAGTTAGCTGAATCGGTGAATAAGCATCCATCCAGGCAGATGATGTGAAGATTCCAGTATCCGGTATAAATAAAAGACACACACAACATTAATCGCACCAGCACATCACAAAAACACTCCACTGTATATGAAAACACTGCATTTTTTTAAAGTCTCCGATGAAGGCCAGGAAATCCCTCGTCAGCACGATATGTGAAGTCCTTTTCTAGGCTGGCAACGCTGAGTTAGCTGAATCGGTGAATAAGCATCCATCCAGGCAGACGATGTGAAGATTCCAGTATCCGGTATAAATAAAAGACACACACAACATTAATCGCACCAGCACGTCACAAAAACACTCCACTGTATATGAAAACACTGCATTTTTTTAAAGTCTCCGATGAAGGCCAGGAAATCACTCGTCAGCACGATATGTGAAGTCCTCTTCTAGGCTGGCAACGCTGAGTTAGCTGAATCGGTATTTAAGCATCCATCCAGGCAGATGATGTGAAGATTTCAGTATCCGGTATAAATAAAAGACACACACAACATTAATCGCACCAGCACATCACAAAAACTCCACAGTATATGAAAACACTGCATTTTTTTAAAGTCTCCTATGATGGCCAGGAAATCTCTCGTCAGCACGATATGTGAAGTGCTCTTCTAGACTGGCAACGCTGAGTTAGCTGAATCGGTGAATAAGCATCCATCCAGGCAGACGATGTGAAGATTCCAGTATCCGGTATAAATAAAAGATACACACAACATTAATCGCACCAGCACATCACAAAAACACTCCACAGTATATGAAAACACTGCATTTTTTAAAGTCTCCGATGATGGCCAGGAAATCCCTCGTCAGCACGATATGTGAAGTCCTTTTCTAGGCTGGCAACGCTGAGTTAGCTGAATTGGTGAATAAGCATCCATCCAGGCAGACGATGTGAAGATTCCAGTATCCCGTATAAATAAAAGATACACACAACATTAATCGCACCAGCACATCACAAAAACACTCCACTGTATATGAAAACACTGCATTTTTTAAAGTCTCCGATGATGGCCAGGAAATCCCTCGTCAGCACGATATGTGAAGTCCTTTTCTAGGCTGGCAACGCTGAGTTAGCTGAATTGGTGAATAAGCATCCATCCAGGCAGACGATGTGAAGATTCCAGTATCCCGTATAAATAAAAGATACACACAACATTAATCGCACCAGCACATCACAAAAACACTCCACAGTATATGAAAACACTGCATTTTTTAAAGTCTCCGATGATGGCCAGGAAATCCCTCGTCAGCCCGATATGTGAAGTCCTCTTCTAGGCTGGCAACGCTGAGTTAGCTGAATYGGTATATAAGCATCCATCCAGGCAGACGATGTGAAGATTCCAGTATCCGGTATAAATAAAAGACACACACACCATTAATCGCACCAGCATATCACAAAAACMCTCCACTGTATATGAAAACACTGCATTTTTCTAAAGTCTCCGATGATGGCTAGGAAATCCCTCTTCAGCAMGATATGTGAAGTCCTTTTCTAGACTAGCAACGCTGAGTTAAGCTGAATCGGTGAATAAGCATCCATCCAGGCAAACCATGTGAAGATTCCAGTATCCGGTATAAATAAAAGACACACACACCATTAATCGCACCAACATATCACAAAAACTCTCCACTGTATATGAAAACACTGCATTTTTTTAAAGTCGCCGATGATGGCCAGGAAATCCCTCGTCAGGACGATATGTGAAGTCCTTTTCTAGACTGGCAACGCTGAGTTAAGCTGAATCGGTGAATAAACATCCATCCAGGCAAACCATGTGAAGATTCCAGTATCCAGTATCAATGAAAGACACACACACCATTAATCACACCAGCACATCACAAAAACACTCCACTGTATATGAAAACACTGCATTTTTTTTAATTCTCCGATGATGGCCATGAAATCCCTCGTCAGCACGATATGTGAAGTCCTTTTCTAGACTGGCAACGCTGAGTTAAGCTGAATCGGTGAATAAGCATCCATCCAGGCAAACCATGTGAAGATTCCAGTATCCGGTATAAATGAAAGACACACACACCATTAATCGCACCAGCATATCACAAAAACACTCCACTATATATGAAAACACTGCATTTTTTTAAAGTCGCCGATGATGGCCAGGAAATCCCTCGTCAGGACGATATGTGAAGTCCTTTTCTAGGCTGGCAACGCTGAGTTAAGCTGAATCGGTGAATAAACATCCATCCAGGCAAACCATGTGAAGATTCCAGTATCCAGTATCAATGAAAGACACACACACCATTAATCACACCAGCACATCACAAAAACACTCCACTGTATATGAAAACACTGCATTTTTTTTAATTCTCCGATGATGGCCATGAAATCCCTCGTCAGCACGATATGTGAAGTCCTTTTCTAGACTGGCAACGCTGAGTTAAGCTGAATCGGTGAATAAGCATCCATCCAGGCAAACCATGTGAAGATTCCAGTATCCGGTATAAATGAAAGACACACACACCATTAATCGCACCAGCATATCACAAAAACACTCCACTATATATGAAAACACTGCATTTTTTTAAAGTCTCCGATGATGGCCAGGAAATCTCTCGTCATTACGACCGAAACAAAACCAAAAAACAATTTCGGTTTTAAACACCGATTTAAACATCATTCAAGTCAAGAAAATTATAGAAGTTAAAATAAATAAAATCAAAAAATTAAAAGTACAATAATTCTAAGCAATAACATCTACATATAAAACATGGAAGAATACAAGTAATATTGAAAACAAATAAACAACAAGAACTTTAGGTATTACAGTCATGGAAAATTATTATTGCTAAAAACGTTAGAGAAGTATTTTTTCAGGATAAAGAAAGCATAGGAAATGCACTAGCGGGAAGGTTAATAAAGCTGCTATGGATTATTTTGGTTCAGTATTGAAACAAAAAATGATAGAAGAGAGAGTCAAAATTTGGTGCGCTATTTATTTGTTTATGTATAAGAGGCATAGGTTTAGCATTTGTGTAGATTCACTCAAAACTAATTCGTCAGTTTTAGAAATTAGGAAAACAAACTACAGCTGCAAATGAAGAATTAAAAGAAGTGCAATGGAAGAAAAGAAAAGAGGAAATTTATATATTCTGGTGGAGCCAGCAAGAGAATGGTAAGGAGTGCAAATACAAACTTCAAAAATGATTCTGAAAGAATAGGTCCCAAATTGGAAATACTACTGACAAGGTTGGTCGACTAGGTGATATATTTGAAATTTTACTCAAGATTTAAGGGTATACTGAAGAGTGAAGATATGTATAGAAATTGTAAGATCAGTTTTGGAATAGATAAAAAAATTACACATTATTAGGCAAAAATAAAGCTAGCCTTGCAAAATAATCAAATAAGTTCTTTTCTAAAATCTCCTTGGTAACCAGGGAAATTAAAAATCTTTCAGATTAAAATGTCATAGTAGGCTACGGTTTCAGGAGAAATTAAATTGTTTGCAAGTGTCAAATAAAATTAGTGTTTAACGATTTATGAGAATTTATGAATTTGCTGGTCAACATTTGAACTGGAAAGTTCAAGACTGGAAAAAAATATTGTTTAGTGAATATGACATTTCACCCACTCAAATATATTACACCAACAATTAAGTTGTTTTTCGTGAATGTCATAGATCCACTGCACTTTTTATAGAGGGAAATATGGATCGGTTAGTATACAGGAACATAATGCATATATGTTGCCCTACACTGAGTGGGAGATGCCTTTGCGTTTCGTGTTTCAACACATCAATACTGTTCAGGTTATGCAATGCTCGGCACAGTCACTGGACCTCAACCCCATGGAAAATTTGTGGGAAGAAGTTGAACGTCAGATTCACACTACAACATTCCCAAACAAGCAATCTCTAATAATTGACAAAATCAACGAGAAAGGGGGAGTTTGCCCATCAGCACTATCCAAAATTTAATTTTATCAATGTCACGTCTGTCAAAAAATTATAGCCAACAATGGGTATCCCATTAATTACTAAATTAATACTTTTAAATGTCATTTGTGTGTCTTCTAATCATAGCTTTGTTTTTCTGTTATCCAATCGTAAAATGTTATTTTCTGTTGTTGTTTTTCTAAAAGTTGCTTTACTTTGTCGCTGTCAAAAAATGTGCTTTTGCATAAATCATTTATTACTAATTTTATATAACATTTGAAAACAGTTTCGCTTTACCTGTAACAATAGCCTACTATGAATATTAATGTGAAAACATTTTAGTTTCCCTGGTTACCAAATGGGTTTTAGCTAATGAGTTGTTTAATATTGTTGTAAGGGTTGCTTTACTTTTGTCCGATAGCGTATACCGACACTAATTAAACGATCAAAATGGATTAAGGAAAAAAAGAAACAGTTTTAATTGTGGGCAAAAGACTCGCCAAAAATAATCAGCCCTAAGGCACTAGCTCATAAAAAAATATTTTGTTGTTATCGCATAAAGCTGAATAACATATTGTAGTAGAATGAACCTAAATAATAATATGGCCATAAATAAAAGATAAAATTTCAATTTTAAATCATTCAGTTTTTCATGTAATCATGTTTACCTATATATGTACTTCCACATTAGACCATTTGAAAAGTTTACATTTTTGATGATTTGGTGATTTTTGTAATTTCAATTATTTATTTGAACTCTAATTTTGTGTTGCTGGTTTAAAAGTTGGTTTTCATTTTAGTGAAGATTGCTTATTTAGATTCATTTTATTAATTTATCTCACGCATCTGTATCCTTTAGTACTGAAAAATAATCATTAGCCGAAAGTGCTTTACCTTATAACAAAACAAGGTGGATTTAAACTGCCAAGGTTTGTTTTCTGAGAATTAATTTAAAAAATCCATGTTGAGCAAATGGATGTTTTAAATGTTTAAAATGTTAAATACACAAGGTGTCCCGCACTATGTGGGCAACCTCCTGGAATCTAAAAACTGGTGTAAAAATAATACTATTTTACAGTATCACTTTTTTTGAAATAACACCCACTAGTAAGTGGAGTAGAGATATTCACTCTTAAACATGGGGAAAGAAAAACAGTTTTTCAAAAATATCTGTTTGACTGCTGAATATAATTTAATCACATATTTGGCTATTATTATTTGAAGTGGAAGCCGTTAAAATGATGTGCACATTTTTTTAATACATGTTTTGGGGGGCCCCACATTTTACCCCTTTTTTCGAAAATATCTGTTCTTTTTAATCTTTGAGCCTTAAAGATACTTTGTTAATGGGGCTAAAATTGACCCTTTCTGGGAAAATTGGCCGTGATAAATAATAAAACTGTATTTGATGTCACTGTTACATTACATTTTGACAATACCTTACATTTATTGCAAAAATTCTGAAATTATATATATAGKCCTTAAGCCCTGGGCATGATTATTCGTTTCCATAACTTTCCATTTCTCGCTTTATTTTTCCAGTCTGTAATCTTTCTACTCGTGAGGTCCTCCGCAACTGCTTCCCTCCACCTTTCCCGTGGTCTTCCTTGCTTTCTTCTGTTATCCGGCTTCTTCCATGCAATTTGCTTCACAATACGCTCTTTGGTCATTCTTTCCAAATGTCCCAGCCACTGTAATCTTCTTGTTGTCACTATTTCCACTATGGTTGCACCTTTATACAGTTCATACACTTCATTATTTGTCTTTCCAAGGTACCCTGCCTCCAACTTCTTACCCCCGAATATTCGTCTCAAAATTTTTCTTTCCTATCTCAACAAAATGTCCTGATATTTCCTGTTCAGCACCCATGTCTCTGCCCTGTATAGAAGTGTTGGCTGAATGATAGTCTTGTATAAGCTTATTTTCACCTTTCTTGCCCAGTTTTTTGCCCTTATCAGGTGGTTCAAGGCACCGGCACACCTGTTTGCCTTCATAAGTCATCGTTCAATTTCTCTTCCTTCATCCCCCTTATTGGTCATTAACATTCCTAGGTAAATGTACTCTTTTACTTCTGGTAATATTAGTTTCTTGTTCAGGGTTGCTATCTCCAAACTTCCTTCCGGTTCTTCTTTTCCAATCGTCGTGAAATGGCTTTTTATCTTCATTTATTTGAAGTCCATAATCTCCCGCTGCAGTTATTATATTCTTCGCGATCTCCTGAAGTGATTTTTTATCTCTTGCTACAATAACACCATCGTCGGCATATGTAATTAATTGATGTGCATAACATTTCCTGTTCTATTCGCTCGGCTCTGGCTCACAATCAATTCCAATGTTAAGTTAAATAGCAGGGTCGACAATGGGTCTCCTTGCCTTAGTCCGGTTTTAACTTTGAATTTTTCGGATAGATTCCCTCCTCTTACTTACTCTTCACGTTGTTGTCATAATCATTTTTGTTAGATTTATTAGCTTTGAAGGTATATTAAACTCTCTCATAACTTTGGAAATCTTGTTTCTATGTAATGAATCGTACGGTTTCTTGAAACCAACAAACAATACAACAGCTGGTATTTTATACTCATAACACGTAGTAATTACTTCCTTCATCAAAAATATTTGATCAATTGTGGACCTCTCCTTCCTGAACCCTGCCTGGTATTCTCCTAACTGTAGTTTGTTTATATGCTCCAGTCGTCTTTTAATACAGATGCTAGTATCTTGTACATGGTGTCGAGTAACGATATGCCTTTGTAATTTTTGTACGCCGTAACATCGCCTTTTTTTAAAATTGTTGTTATCGTTGCCTCTTCCCACTTTCTTGGCATTTTTTCCTGTCTCCCTACATTTGTAATAAATTTGTGCACTTTCTACTTCAGTTTTTCAGTTTTGTTTATCACTTCAAAGACCTCTTCTTCTGTTGGCTCTTGTACTTCGTTTTGTGTTTGTAATTCATCCTCATCTAGATATTCTTCCGCTGGTCCTTCCACACTGTCATTCATCAACTCATAAAAATATTCTTTCCACCTCACTCGTATCTCTTTCTGTTCTGCAGTTATGTTTCCTTCTTTATCTTAAAAAAAATGTGTTTGAGCTTCTGACTGATTGTCTTTTTTTATTAATTTCTTTATAAAAATTTCTTATTTCTTTTCTTTTATAGTAATCTTCCATTTTACTAACATCTTGCTCCATCTTTTTCTCCTTTTTCCTTCTTAAAAACTACTTAACTACTCCCTTTGTACAGTGTATCTCCGTTTGTCTTCCTCTCTGTWAGTTTGCAGGAAAATGTTTCTCAAGTGGTTTCTTTTTTCTATTTCCYGTTTGCACTCATGATCCCACCAACCCTTCTGTTGCAATCGACTTTTAAATGGTATTACTTCTTTCGTTGCTTCTTGCAGTAATAATTCTATCTCATCCCATTCGATATCATTGCTTTCAAATTTCTTGCTTTCAACCGTTTTTTGATATTTAGATTGAAATTTTGACTCTCTTAATCTTTCTATATCATATCTTTTCCTGCATGTTATTCTTCCCTTCCTGTTTTTTGGTATCTCCTTTTTTAAGTCTACTCTCACCAAATGATGGTCTGAGTCCATATCTGCCCCTCTGTATGTCTTCACGTTTGTAATTAATTTACTGTGCTCTTCATTAATCAACACATGGTCAATCTGGTTTATGTATAATCCGCTTGGAGCTGCCCACGTTCCTTTATAAATATTTTTTCTTCTAAAATGTGTACTCATAATTTTCATCTGTTTTTCTTCTGCAAATTCTATTAATCTTTTCCAATTGTCATTATTTTCTTCATGTTTACCCTCTTTTCCCGTAACGTGTTTGTATATTGCTTCATTTCCCACTTTAGGATTTAAATCTCCCAGCACAATTATTACTGCAT
Source organism: Rhyzopertha dominica (assembly GCA_025024175.1). Classification (NCBI taxonomy): domain Eukaryota; kingdom Metazoa; phylum Arthropoda; class Insecta; order Coleoptera; family Bostrichidae; genus Rhyzopertha; species Rhyzopertha dominica. Next base: position 5,219,380 of record QCXZ01000041.1, read on the forward strand.
TCTTTTGTCATATATCTCTTCTAGCTGTTCATAGAAAATATCTTTGTCGTCTTCAGTTTTTTCTTCGGTGGGAGCGTGGACATTCACAATGATCATTTTAACTGAATCTTTAAACTGTACATAGCACATCCTCTCTGATATTGCCTCGATGTTTGATACTTTTTCTTGGAAGTTTTCGTTGATCAGAAAACCTACTCCATATCTCCTTGAGTTGCCTCCACTTCTAAATAATGTAAAACCATTCATTTTCTTTATGCTCGCTTCACATATATGTGTTTATATGCCAGCTTACTCATTTGTATGAATATTACATTATTATTATTTAGGAATTTTTGCCAAAATGTCAATGTAATAGTAACATTAAACACAGTTTTATTATTTATCGCAGCCAATTTAATAAAAAAATGATTTAGTTAAGCAGAAAACCAAGTGGCAATTCACAATTAACGTAATACGTAATATGTACGTAAAGTTGAAATTATTTCAACTAGACATMGGTTTTATGTAGACCCACAACTGATACATAATCGTAATTTTTACATACAGTTATTGTGAACACATATGTAAACATATACAAGCTTAATTTTGATGTCTTATAGAAATTTAGTTACATATGTATTACGTATTATGTTAATTGTGAATTGCCACTAACATTTAACTGTAATTTTCTTGGAAAAGGTCAATTTTAGCCGCATGAACAAGGATTATCTTTTTTGTCTACCAGGCCCAAAGATTAAAAAAACATAAATTTCTGAAAAAAACCGGGTTAAAGTTAAGCGGTAAAATGTGGGGATGTTGGCCMCCTCTTGGGACCCCAATTTATTAAAAAAATGTGGGCACCATTTAACGGCTCCAATCTCAAATAATAATAACCAAAATTTAATTAAATTATATCGACTGGTCTAAGAGATATTTTTGAAAAACTGTTTCTCTTCCCCATGTTTAAAAGTCAATATTTCAAAAGACGGGCGTTATTTCAAAAAAAGTTATACTTATAATGCATGACACCCTGTATACATATTCCTTTGTTTTGGCTAATGCTTAAAAAGGGTTGGGTTCAAATCCAGTCAAAGCTGGCAATACGTATTGATACCTGCTATCCCAATAATTATAACTTATTTAAATTTAAAATTACTTTTAGGTGATTATAACCTTTCACGGATTTCATTAATATATACAGACAATAAAAACTCGGTACTAAGTACTATGGGATCCAGCAGTGATAATGGGTGATTACTGTAATCGTGTTTGGACAGAGAAAATGTGAATTTGTGCATTTCAAATAATTATTTTTGTTATTTCTTAGATGTCAACTTAATATAAATATAGATGATATATACAGGGATAAAAAAAACTTTATCAATAAATATTAAATGGTACTGTTCTACCTTTCTTCTCAGATTTTTTTTTGTCATTTTCGTAATTAGATATGTTCATTCTACTATAGTATGCTATTCAGTTTTATGTTGCAAAATTTTTTTGTTGGTTACTGTTATTAATATATATATATTAGTTCTATAGGTCCACGACTTTCTCGACTATCCCCCTCCACTGAACTCAATTCTCAACTTTCTCTTTCCATCTGCTGTCCACCCTTCTTAAATCTTCTTCTACCTCAGACCACCATCTTTTAGCCGGTCTTCCCTGCTTTCTTGTGCCACTTAGTTGACTGTCTAATATTTTCTTGGGTGTCCTTGTCTCTGCCATCCAAAACATGTGCGCTTTTAGCTCTTCATTCTTACCACCCCATATTTTTCTTAATATTCTTCTCTCCCATACTGCTAACAAATACATCATGAACTTTGTTTTGCCCTCATTTACCTTCAGTGCTTCACATTGCAATGCTGTTGTGGTTGTTTGTAGCTCCTGGCGTGATCTTGTTATCAAACAGCAATCCCTCCCTATTAATCCCACTGTTTCTTATAATTTTCTCCAGTGCAATATTGATTAGTAGTGGTGATAACGGGTCTCCTTGTCTTAAACCCTTGCCTACTTTAAAGAATTGTGTCTCTCAATTGTTCCCACCCTAACCCTGCAATAAGTACTGGACATTGTCATTTCCATCAGGCGCATCAGTTTCTTCGTTACTCCCAAATTCTTCATTGCCTCATATGCTCTATTTCTTATTATAGTATCATATGCTTGGCGAAAGCCCTGCTTGGTATTCCCCCAAGATCTGCTCAACTGCCTTCTCCAATCTTTTCTTAATACATATCGCCAGCACCTTATAAGTGGTATTAACAAGTGAGATGCCCCTGTAGTTTTAATATTCTATGGGTTCGCCTTTCTTATAAATGGGACACACAATAGCCTGTGACCATTCCCTTGGCATTCTTTCTTCTCTCCATATTCTGCTTATTAGTTTGTATACTAGCTCCACCACTTTATTTCCTCCATACTTAAGTATCTCTCCTCTAACTTCATCCACCCCTGGACATTGTTGTTTTTCAACTCTTTTATCACGCCTTTAATCTGTTATAGTGTTGGAGGTTCGTCGTCATCCTCTTCTTCCTCTTGGTCTCGCACCTCATCGTTATCACTCTCATCATCCTCTCTTTCCATTCCTCCATTTAGTACTTCATCAAAGTATTTGTTTTACACACTTGTGGTTGCTGTCGTTTAGATTTTCCAGTCCATTTTGCCTCCTGATAAAAATTTCTCAGCTCCTTATTTCTCAAATTTTCTTCCATTCTAATTAACTTATTATTAGTAAATTTTCTTCTCTTTTTTCTTAGAGTAGCCTTGCATTTGTTTCTCTGCTTAATGTAGTTACTTCGTGCCTCTTGGGTTTGCTTTTCCAACATTTTTTGCCTTAATTTGGTCCTCAGCTGTATTTCATTTTTACTTCTGTTTCGGTTGTTTTAATAGTTTCTTAATACCTGCCCACATAACTTCCATMTCCTCATCTCCCACTGCAGGCCCTGCCATAAGTTCWGTTTCCACATGTTCTCCTMGTCTTGCCTTGAGTAACTTATCTCTCGCTGGCTTTTCATAATCTCTTCTGGGTCCTGTATACTTTCTTCCTCTTACATTGGTTTTGCTTCACTGCTGCCCCCACCATAAAATGGTCCGAATCTGCATCAGCTCCTTATTTCTCAATTTTCTTCCATTCTAATTAACTTATTATTAGTAAATTTCTTCTCTTTTTTCTTAGAGTAGCCTTGCATTTGTTTCTCTGCTTAATGTAGTTACTTCGTGCCTCTTGGGTTTGCTTTTCCAACATTTTTTCCTTAATTTGGTCCTCAGCTGTATTTCATTTTTACTTCTGTTTCGGTTGTTTTAATAGTTTCTTAATACCTGCCCACATAACTTCCATATCCTCATCTCCCACTGCAGGCCCTTCTCCTGGTCTTGCCTTGAGTAACTTATCTCTCGCTGGCTTCTCTTCTGGGTCCTGTATACTTTCTTCCTTAATTGGTTTTGCTTCACTGCTGCCCCCACCATAAAATGGTCCGAATCTGCATCAGGCCCTCTGTAGCTTCTGACATTTTTTATAGATATGACATCTCTCTCCTCTATTAATATGTGGTCTATCTGATTTTGTGTTTTTCCATCCGGTGACATCCAGGTAACTTTGTGTATACGCTTGTCTTCGAAAAGAGTGCTCGTAACTTCCAATCCATGCCGTCCTGCAAATTCTATACATCTCTTACCATAATCATTTGTCATTTAATGTTTTCATATCATAACTAGGAATTCTGCTAAACTCTTCCTCCGACTGGTCACAAAAGCTTTCCTTTGTATCTGATTCAGCTACTTCTGTATGTATATTAAGCAGTGCCATATTCCCAAATTTAGTTCTTATTCTCAGTAAACACATTCCTTCTGTAATTTCCCTAAAATCCATCACAGCTGACAAGTACTTCTTGTGCAATAGAAATCCAGTACCCAATCTTCTGTCTTCATTTCCACTATTAAAGAAAATGTAGTTCTCCACCTCTCTAATTTCCTTCCCTGTTTTTTTAGTTTCTTKTAACCCCACAATATCTACATTATATTTTTCTAGTTCGTTTGCTAAACATTTTAGTGCCCCTAACGTTCCATGTTGCTACCATCAGCTTTGGTTTTATAATCTTTCCCAACTCTTTAATTTCCGTTGTTCGCTTCCTTTTTCTCATTACGCCTCTCTTTGTTGCTTATTAATATGCATACAGGAAAATATTGAAGAATAAGGGTAGTAGTTGTACAAAGAATGGAATATATAGAGGACCAGTTGAATGTTTGGAAACTAGTGATGAAAATAATGCCACACTTCAAGGGAGAGTAACGTTACAAAAATAAATAGGCAGATCACCATAAATTAGAATTAACTTTGAAGTATTTTTGATTTAAAAAATCATGGAAAGAAAGTATGTAGGAGGTAAAAAAAGTTTTGACCCTGAAATGATAAATTTATAGCACAAAGAAAATAATATCATGGAACAATCTAAATACTACATTGGGTATAAATACACTCGTACCTTGTTCCGCTTCGTTTATATTCAGACTTTTGAACTACTTAGGTAGAATAAGACTAATAAAACTAACTTCCTAAAAAAATTCCAAATGTGCAAAGTTAACTAATACTACAAACAAAAAGGAATTGTACAAAAATCACTCACCCGGCCAAAATACTGCATCATGCAGTCTTACCCCCTACGATAAGACTTCCTGTAACAAAGGAGAACAGCTGTTAGAAAATTAAAAATTCATGCTACATTTGTTTTGCAACTACTGTTCATAAAAAAAATAAGAATTAATTAATATAGAATGATCATAAAGTTCAGAACACAATTAATGATTTAGTTAGTTATGTAATGTTTTTGTGAAAAATATTTGAACAGATAGTTTTTTTTTTATTTTAAAATTACCATCTTTTGACTTACAAATATTATTCCTCTAAGAAAAAATTAAAGATAACAAATACATAAATACACGAGGGTTGCTGAGTCAAAGTAAGACCACTATAGATCTGGTGATAAAAAAGAATGTTAAGTCAAAGAGATTGAGACTTTATGTCAAGTATCAAATAATTATATTCACGGTATGAGCTCTGTATTAGATAAACTTTACGAAAAGTTTGAGGGTGGTCTGTACATTGCTGATATTAAAAATGTTTGGTTGAGATGTTTTAATTTTAAATGATGTGATCAATATTACGTCAAAAGATGGTAATTTAAAAATAAGAATCGAAGAACTTTATAATCAAAAAATACCTATAACAAATGACACAAATTAGTTGATACTTACAGTATTTGGCCAAAGTCCATAACTCTGATCCTCTTGTCCACCGTTGCACTTCTTCTTTACCAGAAATAAAGTCTATCACTATTTATTTTAATAGAATTAAGTAATTAATTTATGCACACACAAGATACTTAATACTCACTAATTTTAAAAACTAATAATGATAAATCCCGCACTTACACCAGCGAAACGAATGATGAACTTAAAAATCATTTAAACGTACAGCATCTGCTGATAACACTGCCGGATTGATCACGCGAGCAGATTCCGTAATCTGCTACCGAAAGCGACGGGGCTGGAAGAGAAACATTTTAGTTAGGCACAAAAATAATAGATATGTGAAAGAATATTTTGCACATTTGGAACGCTCTAATAAAAGTAGAAAATTACAGCTAGCACTCACCCGACCAAATACTGCATCATGCAGTCCTACCCCCACGATAAGACTTCCTGAAACAAAACAAAATGTTTCAAAATTGTTTAGATGCTTGGCATCTGAAGAAGTTTTTGGAATCAATAATAATAATAAATCGTTCAAGATGTAAACTACATGGTTAAATCTGATTACTTTTAAAATTAATAAACAAAAAGAGCAATATGTTACTTACAGTATTTGGCCATATATACTGCCCCATCCTCTTCTAATTATCCATAGTCTGCCTCGAATGATACCATAAGATACTGTAACAAACGAAAAAAGTTGTAGTAACTAGCGTAATAAATAAATATAAAATAAATCAAAAAAACACCAAGTTTTCAACAATAATTCAACATTATATCTTCTCTTAAAACCCATTTGACATCTGGTGTACGTGTCAATAAATTTTTAAAAAGCTAAAAACATTTTTATGACAAAATCTAATTTAGAGTGTACTTTTTAAAACCACATAAAAGCTACTTTGTAGCATACAATTTTACTTACTACCACATTACTTATTATTCGTTGTAATTTGTAATAGTTCCAAAATAATGTACATTACAAGCATGTTTCCCCGTTAAAATATAAAAAATAATTTTATCATTTACCAAGCCATAGAAAATGCTGAATGTGTGAACATATTTGGGGATGGTGAAAAAAACAACACACACAGACACCTCAAATCATATAAAATATATATATTTGATTTTACACCAAAAATTTAAAAAGGAAAATTTTTTTTTTTTGGTTTGAAACTAGCAAATCTGCAATTAAAACCCCATTTTTTGGGTTCAATTGAAAAAAGGTTCATTTTTCTCTTGATTTTGGACTGATGATCAACACTTTACTGTCATAAATGTTTACAAAATGTTGGCTTTGAGTGTAGAATATAATAGTGGCAAAAAACTGAAAAAGTTTTAAAGAAGTGAATTTGTCAAAATTAAAAAAAAAGAAACAAATTTTGATAAGTAGAAAAGTAAACCATGTAATCCGAATTCTTATCATACATTCGAACGACAGAATGTTGCAAAATGATTATATTGTAGATGGAAAGACAAAACTTTTGTCGTAGAATAATGTTATCTGATAAGACATTCTGCATGCTTCGCAACATGCAAGATATCAGAGAGATGTTGTTAACCTGGAATTTTAAAGTGGCAAGTTTTTTGCCAAAGTAAATCTATGGTGTCCATACTTTGGTGACAACAACATTAATCGTCAAACACATTTTGAAATGCTAGAAAATTTTCTTAACAATGGACTTAATGGTTTAGAACTTAATTACTGGCGCACAAGGTTTTTTTCAGCAACACAGTTGTCCTGCACATTATTCTTGCATCGTTACTAACTGGAGAAATGTTAAATTTGCAGATTAGTGGATTAGAAGAGATGGTTCAGTACCTATTGTGGACTGTCAGGTGTCCCGATTAACAATTTTGGATTTTTATTTGTGGGGACGTTTAAAGCAAATTGGGTAGGTATATAATAATTTTGAAGAATTAAAAAGTTCAATAAAATTCAAAGAAGGTTCAAAGATCTTTGTCTTACAGTAAAGTTCTTTTGGTATCATACTGCTATTTTATAAAGCACTGAAAACAAGCAATTTTAAATAAAAACGCTGCGCCCACAACCAAGTTATAAATGATCCGTAATCTAGAGCTTTATTTAACCCTCCAACTAGCCGTCAGGTAAGCAGGTAAAGATGCATCTAATTATAAGGTAAATTCAAAAGTTTTTGGCCTTACACGGATGGGGTAGAAACTGTCAGATTGCAAAAATGGAGCCATTTTTCATATTAAGGGTAGTAATTCTATTTTAATTAAAGAACAGATACGTATGTTAAAACGGATTAAAAAAAAACTGCTAAAGTAATTTATAAATACATAGATATTGCCTAACTTCAAAAAGATAGGCAAAATTTTTGGGGTTTTCGATGATGAATCTTCAATTTTCAAAGGCAGTGGACCAAAGCTCGGCTAAAAAAAATATAAGTATCGTAATATGCTTATGTTACGAAATGCTAATGCAGATACCGAACATATAAAAAGTAAGTTAGTGTTTAGGTGCATTCAATTATTGTCTCAACAAACAATCAAACTGCAATTAATGCAACAACATATTTATTTATTTTAGTGCTTTCTTTCTCCTTTTATTTATTAATACAGTGAAAAACTTGTGCATATACAGTGAAAAATACTGAAAACACAAGTAGAATTATTGTAGTTTAAGGAAAAAGAGCTAACTTCAGAGTAAGGAAAATTGTAGGGAAATTTTACATTACATAGAGGAAATTCCACTTTTAACATTTAAAGGTTGCCATCACTGGTTAAAATCGACGCTAGGTTGCCGACAGGCGGCTTCTTTGATGATGTACATGACGTTTGCGTCGTAAATATGTGCGGAAAAATGGTCTCAAATTCGAGATGCATTTCGAAATTGTAGTGATAAAAGTGAAGACAGAAGGACTTGTATTTGGAGATATCACGTAATGGCCTTGACAAATTTGGTTTCGCATAGTGACGCCATTTTGTTTTTGGAATGCTGGAGCTTCGATTTTTATCAAGGTAAGGTATTTTATGATTATTTAAATACGCCGAGGAATCAAAAACTTTAGATTTAGTAAAATGAAAACCTAGCTACGCATATATAGACTGACGACTTTGACCTCTTAAATATTACAGTGATCTGTAATTAACAACTTAAAATCAATATCTTGTTTTCGCTCTTTTAGATTTTTTGTAATGCTTTGCAGGTCACAGGTATACAAAACACCTATGTGAGATTTATAAAAAGCTAATGAATATTTTGTAGGCTATTTAACCAGATCTGCCATAAGAATCTTAAGCAAGCTTCAATCTATGACGTTTAGCTTCGTTCGAAGTTGCTAACGAAAAGTGTTACGTTGCCACTTTGAGGGTAACCAATTCTATTTATTTTTTCCTATCAGAACTTCACACCACGATAAGATGTATCTTCTAAATCTCTGAAATATGATTATATGCTTATGTGGGGGCTAATTGAAGGGTTAGGTAAATAAAACCCGTAGAGTATGGATCATTTATTTGGTTGTGGCCGCAGCAGAGTTATACAGAGTTGTTTGACCTGCAACATGTGTCCTGTAACCTGTAACAGTAACCAACTAGCCAACCGTCAACCATAACTGATGCACGAAGGACGCTAATTCATTAGCTGTGAGTCACTCAATTGAACGACCCAACTCTTATCGTGGATGCCTAATAGAATAACCTAATTTTGTGGAATATCTCATAAAATAAAATGGACCACTGATATGTGTAGTGGACGCTCTATAAATAATCTGAAAACTGTGAGAAACGTCATAAAATGTAGTGAAGAAACAAACTACACAAGGGCTCAGTAGGTTATGACAGATATTAAAAAATGCATAGGTTTCCGTTAGGAACAAGTCATCGGAGCTTTGTGCAAAAAAAAAAGTGCTGTTTCGTAGAACATTATTTTTGAAAGACTATGTTTGATTGATAAAAGATCATTTTGAGGAGATTGTTTTCTTAGACGAAAGGTGGATTTTTTTGTGAGGAGCCAATAAAGGATTGTGGCATGATAAAGACCTAAGATCAGTCAAAAGTAAAAGAGGCAAAGTTTTACATACCTACTGCAAGTGAAGTTGGATTTATTGATGGTTAGGATTGAATTTTTTCTACAAGAGTGCTGATTACGATTCAATGAATACTGAAAACTTTCAGTAGTGATAACAACCAATCATCTTCCAGGGTTAAGTAAACCTTCCATAATTGTTATGGATAATGCATCACACCACTCAGAAATGTTAAATATATCTACTTCGATTTGGAAAAAAACTGACATTACCTAGTAATTTGTTGAATAAACAAAAAATTCTTTTTCAACTGACATGTTAAAAACAGAACTCTTGCACTTGGTGAGAGCCTACCAAGAGAAAAAAGAATGTTTTAACGATCAGATATATAGAGAACATGTCATGACATTGAGAACGCCCCCATATAATTGTAAATTTAACCCTATAGACATGGTCATTCGGCATGTGGTTGCCGCAATGAATCTAATCAATATGTGGAGAAAAGCGTGAAGTATAGCAACACTAAAAATTTTATGCAAGACAATTTGAAGAAATTTCGCAGAATTGGGACAGGGAAAAATTTCTGATATCATTATTCATCATACGTTTGATAATATTTTTCTCATGAAGGTCTAAATTCAAAGAACGAACCAGCTTATCATTGTTATTATCAGAAACAATTTTTCTTCGTTTGTAAGCAATTACAACAGTTATTTAATAATTCCATCTAAATCAGGAACTAAAGGAAACAAATATACGAGGGTTAGGTCAAATTTCCTGCACACAAAAACACACCTTGGAAATAAAATGTATATTTTACAATAAAGTCGTTCAATATAATCCCCTTGCATATTCAGAACACGTTCCCATCACTCTGGCAGTAATGTAATGTCATTAAATACGCCATTTTTGTCAAGATGTCTCAGCTGTTGGAACGCATATGCTGTTACTGGGCTTTTATCCTTCCAAATACATTTTTCTTTTGGTATTTGTCTATTGCTTGTTTGTCCATGCGGTCTTCTTCTTTTATTGTAGTCACAATAATACTACGAGCCCAAACAACTATAGGTTCGGACACTTCATATTTTTGAGAGTAAGTAATTTTTACGATATGTAGAACATATTTTTCAAATTTATATTACTATCATCAAATACAACTATATACAGGTTTACTCTTTGGAAAATACATGAGTAGAAAAACATATTATGTTTAAGAAATTAGTGCTTATTCAACACTATAACAAATTTGTTGTCAACTAAATCTTTGGACAGACCACCTTAATATTGAGTTACATCTCCTTTGGCTTTAATTACTGCCTTTATTCGGTCAGACATTGTATTTAACAGATTTTGACAGTCCTCTGCAGTTACAGATTCCCAGATTTCCGAAATTTTTTGTTTCAAACCTTCAATATTTCTTTGGGGATCCTTTCTTAGCTTTCTTTTCATAATGGCCCAAAGATTCTCTATAGGATTAAAATCCGGGGTACTGGAGGGCCAGTCCAGAACGTTAATAGAGTTGTCTTGAAACCATTGTTTTGTAATTTTCGCGGTATGCGAAGATGCGCCGTCCTGTTGAAAAGTCCATTCGCCATCATCAACTAAAATTTCTACTGATGGGAGTAAATTGGTTCTCAATATATCAATGTATTTTTGGGCGTTCACAGTACCATCTATAAAATGCAAAGATCCAACACCTTTCGAAGACATACATCCCCAGATCATAACACTAGCAGGAAMCTTAACAGTCCGTTTTAAACAGTCTTTGTGGTAAGTTTCAGATTTGTTACGAATCACTCTCTTTCGCATATCACCGACGCATACATCAAATTTTGACTCATCACTAAAAATGATGCTGTTCCATTGTCTTTGTTCATAATTTTGTCTTTGTTTTGCCCATTTTAGTCGATTTTGTTTCTGGCGGATAGTCAGCAGTGGTTTTTCTTTTGCCTGTTGAATAATTAATATAATTTTACTTTTTGAGTACAAGAGACTTACCTCTTAAACTTACTTTATAAAATTTATAGCCCCGCTTTCTGAGGTATTTATGAGTAGTCTCTGTAGAAGCTCTTTTCTTTATTCTTTCTGACCATATTGCATTTAAATTTCGTAGACTACTCCGGCGATTTTCCTTTGCGATGCTAATTAAAACTCGAACATCTCTGTCATTAATTATCCGTTTTCGTTCAGTGCTTTTTCCAATTGCAACAGAACCACTTGATGAATATTTTTTGATAATGTCAGCAACACTTGACACAGGTAAATCGAGATCTTTTGCGATTTTTCGCCCACTCTTACCATCTAGACGCAATTTTACAATAAGATTACGCAACTCAATACTCAACGCTTTTCCTCGAGCCATTATTTATTATGCACATAACAAAATTAACTGCAAAACTGACAGAAGCGGTGTCGCATTAATTTCCAATATTATGTTTTGTTTTCATAGCCGCCCTGATTAAAATATCTCATGAATAACATTAGTGTCCGAAGATTTAGTTGACAACGAATTTGTTATAGTGTTGAATAAGCACTAATTTCTTAAACATAATATGTTTTTCTACTAATGCATTTTCCGCAGAGTAAGCATGTATATAGTTGTATTTGAAGATATTAATATCAATTTGAAAAATATGTTTTACATATCGTAAAAATTATTTAATCTGAAAAATATCAAGTGTCCGAACCTATAGTTGTTTGGGCTCGTAGTCCAACGCTCTGGAATGCTTACTCCATCAAGTTCCTGTTATATTATCCACGCACGACTCCTGGCCAGCTTCTTGTAGCGCACGGTGAATTTCGGCAACGGTTTTTTGGTGCAGTGTTTGAAGTTTGATTTACGTACATTAATCTGCTACAGTGACACATTCCGTTGCATCAAACTACCCCAATTGTAGAATTTTTTACACATAAATTTAGTGAACTACCAGCACTCTATACAGGGTGTTAGGGAATGCTTCCGACAAAATTTCAGGGCAGTCATCGTAATTGAGTTGAAAGTTTATAATCTTCTTTCATAAAAATGTATAATTGTGTCAAAAAAATACCTTAAAAGTACCTATAACACCGTTTAGAAACTGCACAAATACGATGTACGATTGGAAAAATGTATTGTTGCTTAGATACTCAAATACGAGTAGCAATAACTCAAATACACTGACACTTAATTAATTAGTTTATTCTTGTTTTCAATTTAAACTAAAAACAGTGTTTATGATGAGTGTGGTGGCAATGTAAGAGCAGCAGTTCGAAGATATGTTTAACGATGCGCCGATTGCCTTATCACAAGACGATTGCCGCTGTGACTTAAAGACTTTTCCTTGATGGCTTTCCTCAGGCTTTCTAGCTGGGTAGTACTTTCTGGTGATGGTGGCCCCATTTTCTTATAATCTATTAACAAAATCGCAGGAATCCAAAAAAAAACGGATGCCATCAATTTTCCTGCCGATTCTGAGACCTTGAACCTCTTAGGGGGTAGTGTAGCTTTCTTATGCCATTGCATGGGCTCCTATTTGGACTGGGTCATCTCCAGAAACAAGTCTTTCCAAAATCGAAGTAGGTCCGTCACCAATCAATTTCAAAAACTTCCTCAACTCGTTGCCGCTTTTGCTGTGCAAGCATTCTCGGTACCCATGAAAAATCCTCAAAATTGTGGTATCTTGACCTTGTTTAAAAAGACCATGCCACTTGTAAATCGTGGTCTTACTAGGGTGTCGATTTCCACAAACGCCCACCTCAGGGAGGAATTTAATCACAGCAGTTTAATTTGTTCCATGTTCGCAGTTCACTTCCATATTTGCATCTTTACGGGTCCACGATTAATCAACGATCGACGTTAGAAACGTCAAATTTGACATGTGAAGAGATTTTTGAACGTTAAAAACTGATCCATTTTTCTCGACGTGGATTAAATCTTGAATTAATTCTTGTAAAATGACTTCACCAAGTTGAATCAACAATACATTTATCAAGGTAAAGCGCTTTCGCCTAAGATGCCATCGTCAATACCATTATTATAAATTACAGTAAAAAATTATAATTATAATTCTTATTACAATTATGATTTAAAGACTCATTGTTTTGTAATGACAGTAGAGTAGGTACTAAGTAGAACCATTTTATTGTTTACAAAGCTAACTATCTTTAACTTCAAAACTTAAGGCAAACATAATGGATCATCCATTATGTTTGAAATAAAGAAAATTTTTGACCTCAAAGTTGACTAAAGTTATTATACTTCAGCATTTACTGAAATTGAACCTAAAATTTTATTTTAAAATGTCTGACTTGCTTTATATTTAATTACTTCATTATTTACACCTTATACACTCGAAGTGAGCTATGGGTGCGTCAACTAAAAGTCCGGAAAGTATGACCAAAAGTAACAATTTTATTAGTGCAATAGTATGCAGTTTGGCCCATTATCTGCAGCTTGCCGCACTTTGGTACTCGCACAAACCATCAACATCTCAAAATGCGTACTTGGAATTGGCGAAATTTTCTTTTGATTCGATTTATCAGCTCTTCAATTGTTTTAGCTTCCCAGTACCTCTCATAAACTTTCGGCTTTAATTGATACCAGAACCTTTCGACTGGTCTTTTAGTGTATTACGTGTGTAATGTGCCGTCGCTATATTCCGCCGGAACATAGAATTTCCATTGCTGAGATATTTTCTTATGAATGATACAAGTCTCTTTCGGATGCATTCCTCTGAATAAAAATCTTGGCTAATACTTCGTCCTGAAGTAGCGAAGTAAGTAACAGATCGGCCTCTGCTGCTTATCGCTAACCAAACCAGAACTTTTTTGTAAACTTCGCACGTCTTTTGAAAATCACTTCGGAATTTACTTCCGCTCCCCCTTTGAAGAAGTAASTTTTATTATCGGCAATGTCATTTCCATCCAACGTAAAGTATGACTCATCATCCATCACCAAAGATGTTTCATTTCCTGTAGCTTACCCAACAAGCTCTTTTGATTTTTTTAGTTGCTACTCACTGTATTCCATGAGTAACTTTCACGATTTCCTAACTGCTTCTTAGCGTTTTCATACTGCCACACAGAATAATAAACAAATCTACAGTGATTATTTTGACACTTGTAGATTCAATATTAACAACAACAGGAATTGTTGTAACTAAGATTGATTTGTTACAAGGAGATAAATTTATTCCAGATTTTTAGTTGACATACCCTTTTGTAAATACTGTTTACCTGTAAAAAAATAATTAAACTGTACAGCATGTGCCTGCGCCCAACTTAAAAGCTTTTTACATGCATGACGATGTCAAAAAGTGCTGCTTAATAAACATAGCTTTATTTTCTTGAAATGAATATTAGATGTAAAATGCTGAGCACAAACAGATAATAAATAATGGAAATTAACCATGTTAAAAAAAGCATATTTTAAACAATTAGTAAGATAATTAGATTATTAGTCATCACAAAATTATTATAATACAACTCAAAGTTACAAGAAACTTGTTAAATAGTTTTATATGGAAGTAGTGACACGATGATGGCAAAACAGACAGCATAACTAAAAACAAAGACCAGCCAATGACAAAGAACACCACAAGTAACAGACAATCAGAAAACAATCATGCAAGGAAGACAAAGGGACGACAAATACTTTGAATACTCCAAAGTGTATTATTTTGTGGTGTTTACAAAAAAAAACAATTGAACATAAACTACACCGAGATATTTACTACAAGTTTATTATTATAAATAGAAAGACTCCATTTTTTACACTGCATTCGATTACAGTCATTTGTTTTTGAGATATCTGATGTTAAACAATTGCCGTTCACGAAACCTGTAGTAGATATTTTGATCAGTTGATGTTCAAATGTTTTTTTGTAAGCACCACAAAAATTCATGAGACTTCCCCATTTAAACCACTAATCTAAGACGACTAATAAAAAAATTAGCTAGTGTAGATTGTTACCGTTAACACCCTGTACATACACCAACAACCACATACAGGAAGATTATTATAATCACAGGACTTAGTTTAAGAGACTGTTATCAGAAAAATACCTAGCCACAAAAATAAGGAAAATGTATCAAGTGCCAAGCGAGCATTAAATTAAGACTATTAGTTTATTAGCGATTGGCAAAGTATGATCTTAAAATCATAGCGAGGGATGCAAATGCAAAATATTGGCAATGTTGTGCAAACAAAGCAAGCATGGGATTAGAAATAAGAATGGACACTTATTAATGGAAAGCGTCATGTGTCAGATGGTTTGTGTGTTAATGATATTAAGAACAACATAGAGAGAAACCTTATTATTCTAAAGGGAGAGGAGGGGAAAGAACAATATTTTATTTATGTATTTAAATTTGTACCTCAGTAGGAATTCTATACTCTTAATTACGGAGCTACACAAAAAATATAACAACATAATTGATGACAAACTCAATTAAAGATAAAGTAACCCTTATATTTAATTCAAACAACATTATAACAGAAAGTGCACGAAAGAGTGTTTATTTGTGAGTACACAGTGTCATTAAAGTAACTCATTATTTTATTTATGAATTTCATATTTATGCACATACTAAATAACCATTTTTTCAGTTGCAAGTGAATTTTTTTCCTTACTTTATTGACACTGCATACAAGTGTGTAATGTATATATATGAGTACAGCCAGGCGCAAGATCATCCGCAAATGTGTCCATGTGTAGAGTAAAACCACGACCAGACCAAAAGATGGGTTCCTCGGTCACAAAATGATCAAGGATCCTGTGAACAAGTACCAATGTCATTAATAAATATTATTAACTAAAGTGGGCCGAGGTGGAGCCCTGTGGAACACTCAACGACAGGAGAGGAAATAACGCTATTGGTTATAAAAGTAAACACTAAACAAAAAGTAAGAGATTAGAGGATATTTTAAAGKATACATAGAAATGAAGGATGGTGAAATGCTCTGGAAAGGGGCAATGGATAGTATCAGATGGGAGGCAGAATGATCTGTCAATAAAAACGACAGCAGACGTATTAATTGTAATAAAATATTGAAAACAGGAGAATCTTACTTCAACAGCTATTTATAGCACTGACACGATTGTAATAAAGGGACAAAGAATGAGATGTATGGGTCACAATAATGTTAACACAAAAGAGGAATCAGCGAAGGAAACAACGGAAAGCCGAAGGTTAATTGGCAAGAGAAAGTACACAAGGGAAAGAGAAAACCAATGACTAAAAAGGACTGGATAAAAAATTAAGCTATGGAGCTATACTAATCCTGGAATTCTAATATAATATATATATTTTAATATGATTATTGCCTTGACAACTCTTTGACATAAAAATGTCATTTAATAATAATTCCTAGAAAGAATTTTAGATATTATGGTTCCACTGGAATAATTCATTATTTCAGTCATGTTTTTGATGTCACAGAAGTTAATATACACATAATTGAAGATATTAATAAGCTACAAAGTTTTCCAAGCTGTTGGATTGGAAAACTGTTACTATTGACACTGGACATGAAGGTTTGCGTGATTTTATTAACAAACTATGTTTTACTGATCAATAGTTGAAGGAAAATAATTGTATTTCACCGACATCCATAAAATTAAATTGTTCAAGCCTTTCTCATCCATCAACAATTACCTATTAAATAATATAGTCACAGCGAAATTGTCGAACCGATTATTAAAACACTTCTATTAACACAGTTTTTTTTTTTGCAGCGGATTCTTGAAAACAAATAACAAGATGACGATGATGTTCACTGAGACAGAAATACCTTACCTACAGGTAAAATAAACAGAATAAAGCTTTATAACTGACTGATATTTTTATGCCTTCAGTGATGCTGACAACTATATACGGAATCAGCAGTGACACAAATTTCACTTATATCCAGGTAAGCATAATTATATAACTTCTGACTTTCATTGATATTGTTAAAATTTTGTATGGTATTACGATCATTTCATGAAGATGGGGCTGTTTCACATTTTGGGAATTATAACCTTTGTGCAGAGCCTATTTAAAAGTGGTCAAAAATATATGTAGGTTAAGTAACTCCTTTACATTCTTACAAATTATACAATTCGTTCGTTTTAAATTTTTTAAATTAGTGTGACGTTGCCTGTTTGGTGTAAGTTTAGTTGAGATTGTGAATAAAGTAGTTTTGCGATACTTTAGCAACCCTTTCTTTAATTCTCTTGTTGCTGGATTAAAACAAACTTCAAACTCAATTATACAGAGTATTGTAGAATAAATACAGAACACAGAGTAACGCCAAGCCAAACAAGAAAATTTGGTGCCAAGTGTTCCAGCCCTATTTGATTACTAAAATTGCAGTTGCCAATGTTGCATTTTGCATATTTATTCAGAAAGTTTAACACAAAATTTGCATTAAATGGTTAAAATCACAAAAAGATAAAATAGATAACAAGCTCTACTAAATGATTTCTTTTTTTATCCCAAACAGATTGGATGTTAAGAAATTGACTTGAAATACCCATTTCTTGAATAGCAAAAGATTGTGAAACAGGCCCATTATAGCATAATGCTGAAAACCACTCACCATTTGTAAAATATTTCCTGAAGTTGCAGATAACCGTTGCTTATGTTGTCATAATCCCTGTAGTTCTAAGGTCATGGACAGCTTTGCCGCAAATAGTGCTCTTGCCTTGTATTCTCAAAGGTGGTTTTTCCATTTGGAACTGTAAAACAATTACAATTTTACCATGTTTGCAATCGGCACAAACACAAATTACTCTTTTTCTTTAATGAGTTTTTAATATAGTTAACACAAACTTATAATTTTGGTCTACAAAAGGTTTATGTCCAAAATTGATTGATATTAATCTCACACGATCATATCAGACTTCAGGACAGTGCTTTAAGGAAGTGGAGGTAACATGTTGAAATACATAACTTCTAGCCCAAAAATGCACGCTGGTGGAGAAAAAAAGTTTGGAAGATGGACAGTTCATGAAATTTAAGGTTAACACATTCTTATGACTGGACAATGACAGCATTATTGTTAAACAATTGGCTGTGAGAGAGTACTGATGCGAAAAATTTAAATACTAAACTGCAAACAAACAAAACGACATACAGACCATGAATAGCATTAAAATTACAGCAATTAAATGTTAAAAGCCTTCAAAAGAAAGTGTGTAATATGATATACCTCACTTTGAACTGAATGGCTTTGCAAATAACAAATTACCACATTAGGAAAATGAATATTGGTGACGCAGGATTGACAGTTTAATGTGCAACGAAACTAAATGATCAAAAACTACATCTACCTGATGATCGATGTGCAGAGGGCTGTGTTTCTTGTAGAAACTGTTGTTGGAGACTCCTGCGATGAGATGGGCTGCTGATAGCTATAGGTGCCGTGAGTAGCTCTGCCTATTACTGTTGCCCATATCGATCTCCTGCTCCTACCGCTGTTTCATCAGGCACTCTGTATAAAAACAGCTTTATTTTAGATTTTTGTCTCAATTACAATTGCTTTGGCTATGCAAACAACAAAATTACCATATTAGGGAAATGAATATTGTTGACGCACAAGTGACAGTTTAATGTGCAACGAAACTAAATGACTAAATGATCAAAAACTAAATCTACCTGATAATCCATGTGCAGAGGACTGTGCTTCTTCTGGAAACTGTTGTTGGAGACCTCTGTCAGTGACTCCTGCGATGAGATGGGCTGCCGATAGCTATAGGTGCCGTGAATAGCTCTGCCTAGTACTGTTGCCCATATCGATTTCCTGTTGCTGTAGTTCTAAGGTCATGGACTGCTTTGCGGCAAATAGTGCTCTTGCCTTGTATTCTCAAAGGTGGCTTTTTCATTTGGAACTGTAAAATAATTACAATTTTACCATGTTTGCAATTGGCACAAACACAAATGACTTTTTTTTTAATGAGGTTTTAATATAGTTAACACAAGCTTATAATTCTGGTCTACAAAAGGTTTATGTCCGATTGATATTAATGTCACAGGATCGTATCAGAGTTCTGGACAGTGCTTTAAGGAACTGGAGGTAACATGTTGAAATACATGACTTCTAGCCCAAAAGTGCACACTGGTGGAGAAAAAAAGTTTGGAAGGTGGGCAGTTCATCAAATTTAACATTAACACCTTATGACTGGGCAATGACAGCAATATTGTTAAACAATTAGCCGTAACAAAGTGCTGATGTGAAAAATTTAAATACTGAACTCCAAATAAACAAAACGACATACAGAACATGAATAGCATCAAAATACAGCAATTAAATATTAAAAGCTTTCAAAAGAAAGTGTGTGATGTGATATGCCTCACTTTGAACTGAATGGCTTTGCAAATAACAAATTACCATATTAGGGAAATGAATACAGTTGACGCAGGATTGACAGTTTAGTACGCAACGAAACTAAATGACTAAATAATCGAAAACTAAATCTACCTGATAATCGATGTGCAGAGAACTGTGCTTCTTGTGGAAACTGTTGTTGACTCTATCACTGACTCCTGCCATGAGATGGGCTGCCAGTAGCTGCAGGTCTCCACCAGAAGCAGTTGAGTGGCAGTGCCTTTAGTGTTGCCCATATGGATCTCTTGCTCCTACCGATCTTTCGTCAGATACTTTCTGTATAAAAAACCTGTATTTTAGATTTTCGCCACAATTACATTATGTAATATTATAGTTTCACTGTTCTGTGAGCATTTAGACATAGCGTACAACAAGTTAGCAGTAGGCGTTTAAAGCCAAGTGCTAATTGGCTAATGCTAATACATTGCACCCAATGGCCGCACCACTAAGACAAAACGTACAAAGTCCCGCGCTCAATGACTCATTTGCTAATATGCTGTATTTTTTGTACCGATGTTGCTAATCACGTGAATTTTGTTATTAAAAGTTATACAGTGTACATTAGCATTTGCAGTTGTTGTCTCGGTTATAGCAATATGTTCCACATTTGAAAGAATACCGCCACGATACAAATGGGAAACTGCAAAAACGTTATGTATATGGTCAGTTGCACAAACGCGGATTATTAACAAAATTTGTTGTTTCCTATGATTATTGAGCGTGTACATACACTAGGCTCCTATTTTTGATAAGATTTTGTACCTTGTTAAGCTTCAAATGAACGAAATATACAACTGTATCAAATAAACCATTATTTCATACGTAATTTACTTGAATTACCCAGTAAACAGGTCAGTACTTGCTCCTTCCATTGGAAATCCAAACAAAAAACATTCACTAACACTCTTAGTTTAAAAGTTAGTGGTATTTGGTAACATAACCGCAATTGGCTGTCCCAATATCGAACTTTTTGATACGAACACCTTCATTTTAACACGTTTTTAATTACTTTTAATCAATAAACAGCAATTTAATCGCGAAAATGAGTCGACTATTATATTAGTTCGTTATTTACCACCGCCTGCCATGATGGACGCGCAGGTTACGCCAACTGTCAAACTTGTCATCCACGTTTCACGCAAAATCACTTCCAAGTTCCAGCGTGGAACAAATGCTCAGTCACGGCGGCCATCTTGGAAAAATGAATAAATCCACTTTTTCGTTATTTTTTCACAGATTTCGACGCGGAAAAAAACGTAATTAATTAGCCCAAAGCACGATTCGACTTTGAGCACAGATTCCCGACCTCTCGCCGTCAATAATTTGCGAAAAACAGACAAGGCAATTTTTGCAAGTCACCGACGGTTTTAAACGGAATTTATCTCTTGTTGCGGTTCGAACTCGAGTTTTAACCGTATATTCGCGTCAATTAGCTCTTATTTAAAATGTTTGATAATGTTTCGCTTTAATTAGCACGATTTAATTAATTGGAGTGGGAGCGAACGTCCTTTCACCTCGAACGCCTGCGCGATACTGACGCCATACCCCGCTAAGCGGGATGGTTTGAGTCTCCGCCCGAAGATGGTGCTGAACAGTCCCGAAAGCGGATTTTATGCGAATTTCGAGAAACTATCGATGTAATAAAAGCCGTTTTGAATTTTACAAACATTTTAACTGTAAATATAAGCTCTGGGATTAATATTGCGTTGATTGGGAGCGTGTAATTATCGGCTATGTATGTTTTTTGGTGGATTGTTAAATTGGATTGTAGCTCTTATACTGGATGTTGACAAGTTTTTATTTACGTTTTAATTGCATCATTAGMGACTAATCAAGTAATACGTTGTTCTATTTAAGGCATTTAATGTGTAGTTTGCTTACTTTAATAATAAAACGGTATAGCGCTTTCGGCTAATAAATAACCATMGTCAGTATCATAAATTACAAAGAAAAAAGGGAAACTTACAAGTATCATGACCTTTTAAAAAATATAGAAACAAGCAAATTGACATCAACATTGATCCTTTTCAGAACCACATCATGTGAGGATACTTTTAGTAAAGTAAACCAGCAAGTTTAATATTAATTCAAAAATGCTATTACAAATTTATCTTCTTTAAAAGGCTTATATCAAGAAATTCTTTATATATTTTTATATATTAATATATTAGAAAACTTAGTGATGAACTGATCGCTAATTTAGTGGAATAAAATTGCAAACAGATGACGAATACATCTGTCAAATCTAAACTTTGAGAATACAATAGATACATTATTTATTTAGTAATTTACAAGTGTTAGTGTTAACAAATAAACACTGAAACCATGGCCAACAATAGATTTGAAAATATAGAACGATTAGATATGATTGGAATATTTTATAATGTTGATCAAGCTGCAAAAGTATATCTAGAAAGGTATGGGGTGCAATTATTTATTAGCTAGTGTTTTTATATATTTGAGAAATTCTACCAATGGTAAAGACAAACCCGAAAACATCTGTTAGAGAAATAAATAACGAAGTTGGGTGTCAAAAACATGTGTTCACAAAGTTTTGAAGAAGCATAAAATATATCCTGTATAAAACAAATATCAGTTATATTCCAGTGACTCTGAAAAACAAACGGTATTTTGCAAGTGGTACTTAGAAAATATACTAGCAATCATAACAATTTTAGAAGGAACATTATTTTGTCTGACGAGTGCTACTTAAGTTGCGACGGTATTTTCAACAGTAATAACGTTCGTTATTGGTCAGATTAGAATCAGCATGTCACTGTAGTGCGACAATGCCAAGGAAGATTTGGCTTCAACGTATCATGTTTTGTTTTGGTGGGAAAATTGATTTATCATTTTTTAACGGTATTATAAATATCCAAAGATACTTAGATATATTAAATACCTGTCTACTGTAACTGTTACGACAATATTCTTCCTGCAAGGTTGAAAATTATTTATTTCCAGCCAAGATCTTAAATTAACACTTTCCAAATCAGTGGATGGGTACTCATAGTCGTCATTAAAAAAACTAGGTCGAAAATTTAAAATAACACATTCATATGTCAAAAATATTCTTAAAGCGAAAAATGTGACTCTGCATGAGAAAACGAAAAAGAGCACCCAAGTGTAACCAAAAGCAGTTGGAAGAGCAAAGAAGTAAACTGTGAAAATTGTGTGTAACTCCTAACGATAATTTTGTTATTATTGGGGGGGAGTGTTATTTTACACTAGATGGAAGTGATGCAGCGGGAAACAACACCTACTGTTTTAAGAAGGGTAATGAAGTGAAGTTCAAACGTCATGCCAAGTTTCAAAAGAAGGTTTTCGTATCGTTATATATAGTGCCTTGAGGACGACTAAGAATCATTCAAAATGTGTATGCCAATGAATGTGTTAGAAAAAGACTAGTTCCCTTCATCAAAAAATTGCATGACGATGGCAACATCTCATTATGACACTCAAATAATTCAGACTTTTTATCAGGAACATAATATAAAATATATTCCACATGTAAATAATGTTCCTAATGTACCTCAATTGAGACCGATTGAGAGATTTTGGACCCTACTTAAACAAAAGGTATATGGCGGAGGATTGGAGCCAAAAACAAATGAACTAAGGTGAAGAATTCTTAGTAAACTTCACCATTAAAAAAAACTGAAATATTAAAGGCCTGAATTTTTACAAAAGTGAGAGTAGTGGCTGATTATGTTTTAAAATAATTAATCTTAATGATGAGGGAGATTATTGAGATATTCCACACTATATCCCACTGATGAAATGGAAGTGAGGAAAATTCTCCAGAAAGCAAATAAACACTCTTCACCAGGATATGACAATGTTACCATGAAAGACATAGTTCTATTGCAAGAAAACATATTACCAGAAATAGTAAAACTGTTAAACAATATCCTGGAGGCAGGAGTGTTTCCGGTATATAAAAAAAAGCGATCCTCTCAATCCGGCTAATTATAGGCCAATAGCGTTGGTTTCATCCTTCAGCAAAATTTGCGAGAGTGTAATTAAGCAAAGAATAACATCATTTATGGAAAATATGCAGCAGTTTGACCCTTATCAATATGGCTTAATGAGACAAAGTAGCACAACAGCGGCTGCAACTGATTTTACTGAGCATCTGTTCCGATGTGTGATGAGGGGAACGATGCAGTGACAGTCTATATCGACTGTAGTAAGGGCATTTGATACGATTCATCATGAAATACTTCTGTTAAAGTTGGAATGTATGTGTTTCAGAGGAACATTCCGACGGGAGCAGTATGTCTGTGTGTCTCAGCGCAATAGTCCATGTGCTTTGATTGGATATGGGTCCTCAGGGTTCCGTTCTAGGCCCACTACTTAATAATCTCTACGTATATGATCTCAAAGAACAGTGCTTGCAAGGTCGATACTACTCATATGCTGATGATAGTTATCATATATTCCGGCTCTATATGTGATAACATAGAGTCAAAACTCAATACAGACCTGAAAATAATTGAAAAATGGACGGATAATAATCAGCTGTTTTTAAATACGACCAAGACTGTGTATATGGTCATTGCACATAGGAATAAAGTTATACCTGACTTTGCTTTTACTTTTAAGGGTAAATGCGTTGGTGAAGTCGTCCTAAAGGTCAACTACTTGGGACTTTGGATAGATAAAAACCTAACTTGGTTTCATCATGTGGCATCGATTTGATAAACTTGAACTTCATTGATTGGAGCTCTACATCGTAACAATGTTTATATCAACAACACACATTTAATGAAAGTCGTTTCCGCTACTTTAATACAATCTGGGCAAATGCAGCAAGCATCTGCAGGCACTACAGAGATCCAGAATCGATGCTTAAAGTCTTTGTATAGGTTTGATTGGAAAACACTGACCGTAGATATATACAATTCATTAAACTATAAGACCCTCTGCCAACTTAGAAATATTGACCAATGTAGACTAATTTATCGGCTGATCCATTGAATACAGAAGTCTAATGCATTACTGCAGCTCAATATGGACATCTACGAAGACCAAACAAGATGGGCTCACCACATTCGACAAACTTAACACAGCATTTAACAGCGCAATTAATAGAAGTATTAAAACATTCAACTCTCTCCCGGACAACGTTAAGACAGTACTACCATATGTGCACTTCAAAAAAATCCTAAATGGACTATTCCAGTTTTCTTTGTTATTTGAGGTGTGAGAGAATGGACTGAATGATTGTTGGGTGAGCATTTAAAATTAATTCATACAGAATTGCATAAAAAACTGCATAACATAATATTTGATGAGATAACTAATGATACTACAGTGATGTTCAAATACTAGTTCATAAAAAATCTGTGGACTCATCAAACAGAAAATAGAGTTAAAATCAAGGCAGTTAATCCCCAGTGTGAATTTAAACTCAGTGATCGTCTAGTGAAGCTTACGAATACAAATTTTACACAGGCAGAACAAAAATTATTAAACAAAGGTCTAAAATATAACCCAAATTTTCCAGTGTCTAAAAAAGAGTTTGGAATATTAGGTAAAAATGCAGAATTGGCCTTGAACAAAGTAACAAATGAAGATACGAAAAACGAAAAAGACATGTTTGCAGATATGATAATAAACAATATTACGGGAACTGAGAGGCAGTTGGATGTATTCTTAAAATTCTTAAATACAATAAATAGAAATATTCAGTTTACCTTAGAAAAAGAAAAGGATGGAGTTCTTCATTTTCTGGACTTATCAGTGTCGGTAAAAAATAGTAAAATGGACTTTGAAATTTATAGAAAACCAACACAGATGCCATAATCCTGGCAATCTCAAATCAATCATTACAGATTAAGCAATCCGTGTTTTATAGTTTAATAAACAGAGTAATAAATATACCCCATAAAACAGAATTGACAACAATTAAACAAATAAATAGGATGTGACACAAAAATTGTGGACCAAATACTTAAAAAGCAATATGAAGTTAGAATACAAAGAATGCTGTACAATACTAACATCAATGAAAAAGAATGTATTTTCGCTGCAGTAAATTATGTCAAAGGAGTCGGTGTTTGTGTTAAAAATAGGCTGAATAGGTTCGGAATAAAAGCAATAGAGGTTAATAAGTGCAATTACACTACTGTCGTTTTAATGTTTACAAAATTAACTACTTTTAACTTCTAAAACCTAAAGCACTAATTGGATCACCCCTTATGTTCGAAATAAAGAAAATATTTGACCTCAAAGTTGACTAAAGTTATTATTTTTCATTATATACTGAATTTGAAGTACTTCCATCAATTTTTATCACCTTGTTGATCTAAAATTCCGTTTTAAAATGTCTTACTTGCTTTTTATTTAATTACCTCGTTATTTACATCTTTTACACTCATGGTGAGCTATGGGTGTGTCAACTAAAAATCTGAAAAGTATTGTTTTACCTATATTTGACACTTTTGAAAACATATAACATAATGACCAATAGTAACAATTTTTTTAATGCAATAGTATGCAGACCGGCCCATTATCTGCAGCTTCCATACTTTGGTACTCACACGAGCCATCAACATCTCAATGTGCGTACTTTGGAATTGTTGAAATTTTCTTTTGATTCGATTTATCAATTTTTCAGTTGTTTTACCTTCCTAGCCATGCTCATAAACTTTCTGCTTTAATTGATACCAGAATCATTCAATTGATCTTAATTGAGGAACATTTGCAATGTTTGCTGGTCGAGGAATAAATTTGACCTTTCATACGCTTTTAATGTATTACGTGTGTAATGTGCCATCGCTATATCCCGCCAGAACATATAATTTTCATTGCTTTGTCCTGAAGGAGGGAAGTAAGTAACAGATCGACCTTTGCTGCTTATCACTAATCAAACCAGAACTTTTTTGTAAACTTCACACGTCTTTTGAAAATCACTTCGGAATTAATTTCAGCTTTGAAGAAGTAACTTTTATTAACGGGAATGTCAGTTCCACCTAACGTAAAGTATGACTTGTCGTCCATCACCAAAGATATTTCACTTCCGTAGCTCACCCAATAAGCTCTTTTGGTTTTTTTAGTTGCTACTCACTGTATTTCATGAGTCACTTTAAATTTTCGCCCTAACTTTGGGTGTGATTGTCCGATTTCCTAACTGCTTCTTAGCCTTTTCATACTGCCACACAGAATAATAAACAAATCTACAGTGATTATTTTGACACTTGTAGATTGAATAGTAACAGCAGCAGAAATTGTTGCAACTAAGATTGATTTGTTACAAGGAGATAAAGTTAGTCCAGATTTTTAGTTGACATACCCTTATGTAAATATTATTTACCTATAAAATAAAATTGAACTGTACAGCACATGCTTGCACACAACTTAAAAGCTTATTACATGTATAACGATTTAAAAAAAGGCTGATTAATTAACATAGCTTTATTTTCTTGAAATGAGTATTAGATGTAAAATGCTCTGCACAAGCAGATAAATAAATAATGGAAATTAACCACATTAAAAAAAGCGTATTTTAAACAATTAGTAAGATAATTAGATTATTAGTCATCACAAAATTATAATACAACTCAAAGTTACAAAAAACTTGTTAAATAGTTTTATATGGAAGTAGTGACACGATGATGGCAAAACGGACAGAATAACTAAAAACAAAGACCAGCCAATGAAAAAGAACACCACAAGTAACAGACAATCAGAGAACAATCATGCAAAGAAGACCAAGGGACAGGGACGACAAATATTTCGAATACTCCGAAGTGTATTATTTTGTGGCGTTTATAAAAAAACAATTGAACATAAACTACACCGAGATATCTACTACAAGTTTGTTATTTTAAATAGAATGACCCTATTTTTTACACTGCATTTGATTACAGTCATTTGTTTTTGAGATATCTGATGTTAAATAATTGCTGTTGTAGATATCTTGATCAGTTGATGTTCATGTTTTCTCAAAAAGTCATGAGACTTCCCCATTTAAACCACTAATCTATGACGTCAAATAAAAAAGTTAGCTATTGCAGACTGTTACCGTTAACACCCTGTACATACACCAACAACCGCATGCAGCAGGATTATTATAATCACAGAACTTAGTTGAAGAGACTGTTACCAGGAAATACCTAGCCACAAAAATAGTGAAAATGTTGTATCAAGTGCCAAGCGAGCATTAAATTAAGACTATTAGTTTATTAGCGACTGGCAAAGTATTATCTTAAAATCATAGTGAGGAATGCAAATGCAAAAAATTGGCAATGTTGTGCAACCAAAGCAAGCATGGGTTAGAAATAAGAATGGACACTTATYAATAGAAAGCGTCATGTGTCAGGTGGTTTGTGCGTTAATGATATTGGTGCTATACACGACCACCACCCATTAGTAGACATACAATTAAAGTAAGAAATACCACTTAAGAACAACATACAGAGAAACCTTATTATTCTAAAGGGAGAGGAGGAGAAAGAACAATATTTTATTTATATATATAAATTTCTACCTCAACAGGAATTCTGTACTCTTAATTACGGAGCTACACAAAAAATATAAAAACATAATTGATGACAAACTCAATTAAAGATAAAGTAACCCTTATATCGAATTCAAACAACATTATAACAGAAAGTGCACGAAAGAGTGTTTATTTGTGAGTACACAGTGTCATTAAAGTAACTCATTATTTTATTTATGAATTTCATATTTATGCACATACTAAATAACCATTTTTTCAATTGCAAGTGAATTTTTTTTATTTTATTGACACTGCATACAAGTGTGTAATGTATATATATGAGTACAGCCAGACGCAAGATCATCCCCAAATGTGTCCATCTGTAGAGTAAAACACGACCAGACCAAAAGACGGGTTCCTCGGTCACAAAATGATCAAGGATCCTGTGAACAAGTACCAATGTCATTAATAAATATTATTAACTAAAGTGGGCTGAAGTGGAGCCCCGTGGAACACTCAATGACAGGAGAGGAAGTAACGCTATTGATTATAAAAGTAAACACTAAACAAAAGGTAAGAGATTAAAGGATATTTTAAAGTATACATAGAAATGAAGGATGGTGAAATGCTCTGGAAAGGGGCATTGGATAGTATCAGATGGGAGGCAGGAAGATCTGTCAAGAAAGACAATAGCAGACATATTAATTGTAATAAAATGGTGAAAACAGAAGGAGCAAATAAGGCATATGCAGGGTGTCCATGAAATTTTGTATTTGTAGCATTGACGATGGGACAATAATGGGACAAAAAATGAGCTGTATGGGTCACAATAATGTTAACACAACAGAGAAATCTGAGAAGGAAACAAGGAAAAGCCGAGAGTGAATTGGCAAGAGAAAGTATACAAGTGAGAGAGAAAACCAAAGACTAAAAAGGACTGGATAAAAAATCAAGCCATGGAGCTATACTAATACTGGAATGCTAATATAAAATATATATATTTTAATATAATTATTGCCTTGACAACTCTGACATGAAAATGTCATTCAATAATAATTCCTAGAAAGAATTTTAGATATTATGGTTCCACTGGAATAATGATTACTGTACTCAAGTTTTTGATGTCACAGAAGTCATTATACAGTTAATTGAAAATATTAATAAGCTACAAAGTTTTCCGAGCTGTTGGATTGGAAAACTGTTACTATTGACACTGGACATGAAGGTTTGCGTGATTTTATTAACAAACTAAGTTTTACTGATCAATAGTTGGAGGAAAATAGTTGTATTTCACCGACATCCATAAAATTAAATTGTTCAAGCCTTTCTCATCCATAAACATTTACCTATTAAATAATATAGTCACAGTGAAATTGTCGAACCGATTATTAAAACACTTCTATTAACACAGTTTTTTTTTTTGCAGCGGAATCTTGAAAACAAATAACAAGATGACGATGATGTTCACTGAGACAGAAATACCTTACCTACAGGTAAAATAAACAGAATAAAGCTTTATAACTGACTGATATTTTTATGCCTTCAGTGATGCTGACAACTATATACGGAATCAGTAGTGACACAAATTTCACTTATATCCAGGTAAGCATAATTATATAACTTCCGACTTCTATTGATATTGTTAAAATTTTGTATGGTATTACGATCATTTCATGAAGATGGGGCTGTTTCACATTTTGGGAATTATAACCTTTGTGCAGAGCCTATTTAAAAGTGGTCAAAAATATATGTAGGTTAAGTAACTCCTTTACATTCTTACAAATTATACAATTCGTTCGTTTTAAATTTTTTAAATTAGTGTGACGTTGTTGCCTGTTTGGTGTAAGTTTAGTTGAGATTGTGAATAAAGTAGTTTTGCGATACTTTAGCAACCCTTTCTTTAATTCTCTTGTTGCTGGATTAAAACAAACTTCAAACTCAATTATACAGAGTATTGTAGAAATAAATACAGAACACAGAGTAACGCCAAGCCAAACAAGAAAAATCAATATGTTGACAACATCTCAATTTGGTGCCAAGTGTTCCAGTCCTATTTGATTACTAAAATTGCAGTTGCCAATGTTGTATCTTGCATATTTATTCAGAAAGTGTAACACAAAATTTGCATTAAATGGTTAAAATCACAAAAAGATAAAATATATAACAAGCTCTACTAAATGATTTCTTTTTTTATCCCAAACAAATTGGATGTTAAGAAATTGACTTGAAATATCCATTTCTTGAATAGCAAAAGATTGTGAAACAGACCCATTATATCATAATGCTGAAAACCACTCACCATTTATAAAATATTTCCTGAAGTTGCAGATAACCGTTGCTTATGTTGTCGTAATCCCTGTAGTTCTAAGGTCATGAACTCCTTGGCAGCAAATAGTCCTCTTGTCTTGTTTTGTCGAAGGTGATTCTTCCATTAGGAACTGTAGAAACAATTACAATTTTACCATGTTTGCAATTCGCAC
This sequence comes from Rhyzopertha dominica, assembly GCA_025024175.1. NCBI lineage: Eukaryota > Metazoa > Arthropoda > Insecta > Coleoptera > Bostrichidae > Rhyzopertha > Rhyzopertha dominica. The sequence goes on from QCXZ01000041.1 coordinate 5,249,872, forward strand.
AAACACAAATGATTCTTTTTCTTTAATAAGGTTTTAATATAGTTAACACAAGCTTTAATTCTGGTCTACAAAAGGTTTATGTCCAAAATTGATTGATATTAATGTCACACGATCATATCAGAGTTCTGGACAGTAATTCAAGGAACTGGAGGTAACATATTTGAATACATAACTTCTAGCCCAAAAATGCACAAAAAAAGTATGGAAGATGGGCAGTTCATCAAATTTAATGTTAACACATTCTTATGAGTGGACAATGACAGCATTATTGTTTAAATACTAAACTGCAAACAAACAAAACGACATACAGACCATGAATAGCATCAAAATTACAGCAATTAAATGTTAAAAGCCTTCAAAAGAAAGTGTGTGATATGATATACCTCACTTTGAACTGAATGGCTTTGCGAACAACAAATGACCATATTAGGGAAATGAATATTGGTGACGCAGAATGGACAGTTTAATGTGCAACGAAACTAAATGATCAAAAACTAAATCTACCTAATAATCCATGTGCAGAGGACTGTTCTTCTTCTGGAAACTGTTGTTGGAGACCTCTATCAGTGTCTCGTGCGATGAGATGAGCTGCTGATAGCTATAGGCGCCGTGAGTAGCTCTGCCTATTACTGTTGCCCATATCGATCTCCTGCTCCTACCGCTGTTTCATCAGACACTGTATAAAACCATCTTTATTTTAGATTTTTGTCACAATTGCAATTGCTTTGGCTTTGCAAACAACAAAATGACCATATTAGGGAAATGAATATTGTTGACGCACGAGTGACAGTTTAATGTCCAACGAAACTAAAGGACTAAATGATCAAAAACTAAATCTACCTGATAATCGRTGTGCAGAGGACTGTGCTTCTTCTGGAAACTTGTTGGAGACCTCTATCAGTGACTTCTGCCATGAGATGGGCTGTTGAAAGGTAGAGGCGGCGTTAGTAGCTCTGCCTATTACTGTTGCCCTTATGGATCTCTTGCTCCTGTAGTTCTAAGGTCATGGACTGCTTTGCGGCAAATAGTGCTCTTGTCTTGTATTCTCAAAGGTGGTTTTTCCATTTGGAACTGTAAAACAATTACAATTTTACCATCTTTGCAATTGGCACAAACACAAATGACTCTTTTTCTTTAATGACGTTTTAATATAGTTGACACAAGCTTATAATTCTGGTCTACAAAAGGTTTATGTCCAAAATTGATTGATATTAATATCACAGGATTATATCAGAGTTCTGGACAGTAATTCAAGGAACTGGAGGTAACATATTGGAACACATAACTTGTAGCCCAAAATTGCACACTGGCGGAGAAAAAAAGTTTGGAACATGGGCAGTTCATCAAATTTAACATTAACACCTTCTTATGACTGGACAATGACAGCATTATTGTTAACAATCGGCTGTGAGAAGTACTGATGTGAAAAATTTTAATGCTAAACTCCGAATAAACAAAACGACATACAGAACATGAATAGCATCAAAATTACAGCAATTAAATGTTAAAAGCTTTCAAAAGGAAGTGTATGATATACCCCACTTTGAACCGAATGGCTTTGCGAACAACAAATGAACATATTAGGGAAAAGAATACAGTTGACGCAGGCTTGATGCAACGAAACTAAATAATTGAAAACTAAATCTACCTGATAATCGATGTGCAGAGAACTGTGCTTCTTGTGGAAACTGTTGTTGGAGACCTCTATCGCTGACTCCTGCCATGAGATGGGTTGCCAATAGCTGCAGGTCTCCACCAGAGGCAGATGAGTGGCAGTACCTATTAGTCTTGCCCATATCGATCTCTTGCTCCTTCCGATCTTTCGTCAGATACTTTCTGTATAAAAACATCTTCATTTTAGGTTTTTGCCACAATTACATTATGTAATATTATAGTTTCACCGTTCTGTGATCATTTAGACATAGCGTACTACGAGTTAGCAGTAGGTGTTTAAGCCAAGCGCTAATTGGCTAATGCTAATACCCTGCACCCAACGCCCACACCACTAAGATAAAACGTACAAAGTCCAGCGCTCAGTGACTTTTGCTAATATGCTGTATCTTTTGAACTGATGTTCCTAATCACGTGTATTTTGTTATTAAAAGTTATACAGTGTACATCAGCATTTGCAGTTGTTGTCTCGGTTATAGCAATACGTTCCACCATTTGCGAGTTCGTGTTGTTTTACTGTGTTTCTAGTGTTTTGCACCACAACAATTGAGCAATTAAAAACAACATTTGAAAGAATACCGCCACGATACAAATGGGAACCTGCAAACACGTTATGTATATGGTCGGTTGCACACACGCGGTTTATTAACAAAATTTGTTGTTTCCTATGATTATTGAGCGTGTACATACACTAGGCTCCTATTTTTGATAAGATTTTGTACCTTGTTAAACTTGAAATGAACGAAATGTACAACTGTATCAAATAAACCATTATTTCATACGTAATTTACTTGAATTACCGAGTAAACAGGTCAGTACTTCCTCCTTCCATTGGAAATCAGAACACAAAACATTCACTAACACTCTTAGTTTAAAAGTTAGTGGTATTTGGTAACATAACCGCAATTGGCTGTCCCAATATCGCACTTTTTAATACGAACACCTTCATTTTAACACGTTTTTAATTACTTTTTATTAATAAACAGCAATTTAATCGCGAAAATGAGTCGTCTATTATATTAGTTCGTTATTTACCACCGCCTGCCATGATGGACGCGCAGGTTACGCCATTGTCAAACTTGTCATCCACTTCCAAGTTCCAGCGTGGAACAAATGCTCAGTCACGGCGGCCATCTTGGAAAAATGAATAAATCCACTTTTTCGTTATTTTTTCACCGATTTCGACGCGGAAAAAAACGTCATTAATTAGCCCAAAGCACGATTCGACTTTGAGAACAGATTCCCGACCTCTCGCCGTCAATAATTCGCGAAAAACAGCCACGGCAGTTTTTGCAAGTCACCGACGGTTTTAAACGGAATTTATCTCTTGTTGCGGTACGAACGCGAGTTTTAACCGTATATTCGCGTTAATTAGCTCTTATTTAAAATGTTTGATAATGTTTCGCTTTAATTAGCACGATTTAATTAATTGTAGTGGGAGCGAACGTCCTTTCACCTCGAACGCCTGCGCGATACTGACGCCATACCCCGCTAAGCGGGATGGTTTGAGTCTCCGCCCGAAGATGGTGCTGAACAGTCCCGAAAGCGGATTTTATGCGAATTTCGAGAAACTATCGATGTAATAAAAGCCGTTTTGAATTTTACAAACATTTTAACTGTAAATATAAGCTCTGGGATTAATATTGCGTTGATTGGGAGCATGTAATTATCGGCTATTTATGTTTTAATTGTCTGTTCGCTTATGTATTTTGATGGATTGTTAAATTGGATTGTAGCTCTTATACTGGATGTTGACAAGTTTTTATTTACGTTTTAATTGCATCATTAGAGACTAATCAAGTAATACGTTGTTCTATTTAAGGCATTTAATGTGTAGTTTGCTTACTTTAATAATAAAACGGTATAGCGCTTTCGGCTAATAAATAACCATCGTCAGTATCATAAATTACAAAGAAAAAAAGGGAAACTTACAAGTACCATGACCTATTAAAAAATATAGAAACAAGCAAATTGACCTCAACATTGATCCTTTTCAGAACCACATCATGTGAGGATACTTTTAGTAAAGTAAACCAGCAAGTTTAATATTAATTCAAAAATGCTATTACAAATTTATCTTCTTTAAAAGGCTTATATCAAGAAATTCTTTATATATTTTTATATATTAGAAAACTTAGTGATGATCGCTAATTTAGTGGAATACTTCAAGAAATAAAAAAAAAACAATTATGGACCACTGATATGCGTAGTGGACGCTCTGTAAATTAATCATAAAACTGTGAGAAACGTGAAGAAACAAACTACACAGAAAACATTCTAAATGCTTCATATGAAATGTTGACTCATTTGAAGGAAAGCATCTTTATGGGTTCAGTAGGTTGTGGCAGATAAAAAGTGAAGGCTTGCGAGGTTTTTGTCTCGATGACATGTTGTTCGTCGGTCTAGTTCCCACGTTGCTTATTTGACCTTGACGTTTCAACACTCATGTCGGTATCTTCCTCAGAAGTTTCAAAGCTGCTTCTAAGGAAGACAGACATGAATGTCGAAAATAAGCAACGTTGAAACTAGCCCGGAAAACAACATGTCAATAAAAAGTTTATTCTGCATAAATAAAGTGTTTTTAAATATAAAAATTAATACTGTCTACTGCAGAAATGGTTGCAATCAGAGCTGAAGGATGAGAATCATTCACCTCGGTTCTGCCTTACAACCAATAAACAAATATAAGTAGTATTTCGAAGCGCTGTGCGTTAAATAAATGTAAAAATTAAAGAACAAATTTGGTGCTATAATGATGAATAATACATTTAGGAAATATTGTTAATATCTCACGAACATATCTCATTCTGGCATAAGAAGTTGATGATCTTGGGGGCAATATACATAAAACAGCATTGTAACTGGGAAATCATATGTTGTGGCACAGTTTCTACATTAATGGGCCTTATATTTAAACGGATTGGTTAGGGCTTTTGCGGCCAGGCGAACTATTGTCCTGATTCGTGTCTAAAGGCCGTCGTCTATTGGAATTGCTTCCTAACGTTTCACTAGCACGAGTGGCAAGCTTCTTCAGAGGTCCAAAGTCCTTCCATCTCCAGTGCTGGATGTAAACTTACCGGAGATGGATGGACCTCTGAAGAAGTTCGCCACTCGTGCCAGCGAAACGTTAGGAAGTAATTTTAACCGACGACAGCCTTTAAACCCGAATCCTCACAACAGTTCCTTATATTTAAAGTATGGATTTGATTTCTTGCAGTAATTCTTTTGGATAAATACTTAGGGTGGTTAGTTTTAGGTGTAGTGTTCCAAACGAAATAAAGTTATATTGCTCTGCTAATGTTAAGAAGTTAAATACAATGGGCAGTTATTGGGGGTCATAAATTTCAGCACGAGCCCCCATTTGGTCTATAGGATCAGAGACTGTGCAGGGCGGTATTCTGTTGGACAGGGGAATGATTGTGCCCAGCGATAACTGTAATCTTTGGGATAATTTTTGTAATCTTGTTAATTGCTCCTCAGGTAATCTGGATCTGTAGATTTTTGGAACAAAATGAAGAGGTGCGAGTGGGATATTCTCCAATGTATTCGGGATTTGGATGGTGGTAGTCGAGAAAGAAGTAACTAACAGAATTTTCTAAACATGTATCAGTTCAGTTTAACAATTAACTACCATCACATCATGGAAACGATATTTTTTTGTTTTTGAGCTGTAGCCAAAAATTGAAAAATTTCGAATTTCCTAAGAGCCCTGTATCGGTGTTATTATTTCTAATTTTTGTAAAATATGGGTTCTTGTATATTTTTTAACATAGAATTAAATGACACAATTAATTTTTTAATATTGCAAATACTTTTTGAGATATAGACCCTAGTTGGCTATGACTCCATCAAAGAGAATACTTTTGTGCTTTTCAAAAATATAAATTTTATGTATTATTTATAATAAATAAAAAAGATCCAGCCACTTTTTTAAATTTGGTGAAGATATATTGTGTAGGGGTAAAAAATATAGCCGGCCATGGAAAATAAAATTGCAAACAGATGATGAATACATCTCTCAAACCTAAACTTTGAGAATACAATACATAATTATTTATTTAGTAATTTACAAGTGTTAGTGTTAACAAATAAACACTGAAACCATGGCCAACAATAGATTTAAAGATTTGGAGGCAAAAACAAATGAACTAAGGTGAAGAATTCTTAGTAAACTTCACCATTAAAAAAAGACTTTGAAATATTAAAGGCCTGAATTTTTACAAAAGTGATTATGTTTTAAAATAATTAATCTTAATGATGAGGGAGATTATTGAGATATTCCACACTATATCCCACTGATGAAATGGAAGTGAGGAAAATTCTCCAGAAAGCAAATAAACACTCTTCACCAGGATATGACAATGTTACCATGAAAGACATAGTTCTATTGCAAGAAAACATATTACCAGAAATAGTAAAACTGTTAAACAATATCCTGGAGGCAGGAGTGTTTCCTGAAGAATATAAAAAAAGCGATCCTCTCAATTCGGCTAATTATAGGCCAATAGCGTTGGTTTTATCCTTCAGCAAAATTTGCGAGAGTGTAATTAAGCAAAGAATAACATCATTTATGGAAAATATGCAGCAGTTTGACCCTTATCAATATGGCTTAATGAGACAAAGTGGCACAACAGCGGCTGCAACTGATTTTACTGAGCATCTGTTCCGATGTGTGATGAGGGGAACGATGCAGTGACAGTCTATATCGACTGTAGTAAGGCATTTGATACGATTCAACATGAAATACTTCTGTTAAAGTTGGAATGTATGTGTTTCAGAGGAACATGCGGACGGGAGCAGTATGTCTGTGTGTCTCAGCGTAATAGTCCACGTGCTTTGATTAGATGTGGGTCCTCAGGGTTCCGTTCTTGGCCCACTACTTAATAATCACTACATATGTGATCTCAAAGAACAGTGCTTGCAAGGTCGATACTACTCATATGCCGAAGATAGTTATCCTATATTCCGACTTTATATGTGATAACATACAGTCAAAACTCAATACAGACCTGAAAATAATTGAAAAATGGACGGATAATAATCAGCTGTTTTTAAATACGACCAAGACTGTGTATATGGTCATTGCACATAGGAATAAAGTTATACCTGACTTTGCTGTTACTTTTAAGGGTAAATGCGTTGGTGAAGTCCCAAAGTTCAGCTACTTGGGACTTTGGATAGATAAAAACCTAACTTGGTTTCACCATGTGGCATCGATTTGATAAACTTGAACTTCATTGATTGGAGCCCTACATCGTAACAATGTTTATATCAACAACACTGCAAAGAAAATGGTATACCACGCATTTATTGAAAGTCGTTTCCGCTACTTTAATACAATCTGGGCAAATGCAGCAAGCATACATCTGCAGGCACTACAGAGATCCAGAATCGATGCTTAAAGTCTTTGTATAGGTTTGATTGGAAAACACTGACCGCAGATATATACAATTCATTAAACTATAAGACCCTCTGCCAACTTAGAAATATTGACCAATGTAGACTAATTTATCGGCTGATCCATTGAATACAGAAGTCTAATGCATTACTGCAGCTCAATATGGACATCCACGAAACCAAACAAGATGGGCTCAGCATTTAAAATTAATGATATCTACAGTGATGTTCAAATACTAGTTCATAAAAAATCTGCGGACTCATCAAACAGAAAATAGAGTTAAAATCAAGGCAGTTAATCCCCAGTGTGAATTTAAACTCAGTGATCGTCTAGTGAAGCTTACGAATACAAATTTTACACAGGCAGAACAAAAATTATTAAACAAAGGTCTAAAATATAACCCAAATTTTCCAGTGTCTAAAAAAGAGTTTGGAATATTAGGTAAAAATGCAGAGTTGGCCTTGAACAAAGTAACAAATGAGGATACGAAAAACGAAAAAGACGTGTGCGGATATGATAATAAACAAAATTACGGGAACTGAGAGGCAGTTGGATGTATTCTTAAAATTCTTAAATACAATAAATAGAAATATTCAGTTGAAATTTATAGAAAACCAACACAGTGAGATGCCATAATCCCGGCAATATCAAATCAATCATTACAGATTAAGCATTCCGTGTTTTATAGTTTAATAAACAGAGTAATAAATATACCCCCATAAAACAGAATTGACAACAATTAAACAAATAAATAGGATGTGACACAAAAATTGTGGACCAAATACTTAAAAAGCAATATAAAGTTAGAATACAAAGAATGCTGTACAATGCTAACATCAATGAAAAAGAATGTATTTTCGCCGCAGTAAATTATGTCAAAGGAGTCAGTGTTTGTGTTAAAAGTAGGCTGAATAGGTTCGGAATAAAAGCAATAGAGGTTAATAAGTGCAATTACACCACTGTCGTTTTAATGTTTACAAAATTAACTACTTTTAACTTCTAAAACCTAAAGCACTAATTGGATCACCCTTTATGTTCGAAATAAAGAAAATATTTGACCTCAAAGTTGACTAAAGTTATTATTTTTCATTATTTACAGAATTTGAAGCACTTCCAGCAATTTGTATCACCTTCTTGATCTAAAATTCCGTTTTAAAATGTGTGACTTGCTTTTTATTTAATTACCTCGTTATTTACATCTTTTACACTCGTAGTGAGCTATGGGTGTGTCAACTAAAAATCTGAAAAGTATTGTTTTACTTATATTTGACACTTTTGAAAACATATAACATTAATGACCAATAGCAACAATTTTTTTAATGCAATAGTATGCAGGCCGGCCCATTATCTGCAGCTTCCATACTTTGGTACTCACACGAGCCATCAACATCTCAAAGTGCGTACTTTGGAATTGTTGAAATTTTCTTTTGATTCGATTTATCAATTTTTCAGTTGTTTTACCTGCCTAGCCATACTCATAAACTTTCTGCTTTAATTGATACCAGAATCATTCGATTGATCTTAATTGAGGAACATTTGCAATGTTTGCTGCTCGAGGAATAAATTTGACCTTTCATACACTTTTAATGTATTACGTGTGTAATGTGCCATCGCTGTATCCCGCCAGAACATATAATTTTCATTGCTTTGTCCTGAAGGAGGGAAGTAAGTAGCAGATCGACCTCTGCTGCTTATCGCTAATCAAACGAGAACTTTTTTGTAAACTTCGTACGTCTTTTGAAAATCACTTCGGAATTAATTTGAGCTTTGAAGAAGTAACTTTTATTACCGGGAATGTCAGTTCCACCTAACGTAAAGTATGACTTGTCGTCCATCACCAAAGATGTTTCACTTCACCCAATAAGCTCTTTTGGTTTTTTTAGTTGCTACTCACTGTATTTCATGAGTCACTTTAAATTTTCGCCCTAACTTTCGATATGATTGTCCGATTTCCTAACTGCTTCTTAGCGTTTTCATACTGCCACACAGAATAATAAACAAATCTACAGTGATTATTTTGACACTTGTAGATTGAATAGTAACAGCAGCAGAAATTGTTGCAACTAAGATTGATTTGTTACAAGGAGATAAAGTTATTCCAGATTTTTAGTTGACATACCCTTATGTAAATATTATTTACCTGTAAAATAAAATTGAACTGTACAGCAGATGCTTGCACACAACTTAAAAGCTTATTACATGTATAACGATTTAAGAAAAGGCTGATTAATTAACATAGCTTTATTTTCTTGAAATGAGTATTAGATGTAAAATGCTCTGCACAAGCAGATAAATAAATAATGGAAATTAACCACATTAAAAAAAGCGTATTTTACACAATTAGTAAGATAATTAGATTATTAGTCATCACAAAATTACAATACAACTCAAAGTTACAAGAAACTTGTTAAATAGTTTTATATGGAAGTAGTGACACGATGATGGCAAAATGGACAGAATAACTAAAAACAAAGACCAGCCAATGACAAAAAACACCACAAGTAACAGACGGTCAGTGAACAATCATGCAAGGAAGACAAAGGGACAGGGACGACAAATATTTCGAATACTCCGAAGTGTATTATTTTGTGGCGTTTATAAAAAACAATTGAACATAAACTACACACAGATATCTACTACAAGTTTGTTATTTTAAATAGAATGGCCCTATTTTTTACACTGCATTTGATTACAGTCATTCTTTTTGAGATATCTGATGTTAAATAATTGCTGTTGTAGATATCTTGATCAGTTGATGTTCATGTTTTCTCAAAAATCCATGAGACTTCCCCATTTAAACCACTAATCTATGACGTCAAATAAAAAAGTTAGCTATTGCAGACTGTTACCGTTAACACCCTGTACATACACCAACAACCACATAGAGCAAGATTATTATAATCACAGGACTTGGTTTAAGCAACTGTTATCGGGAAAATACCTAGCCACAAAAATAATGAAAATGTTGTATCGAGTGCCAAGCGAGCATAAAATTAAGACTATTAGTTTATTAGCGACTGGCAAAGTATTATCTTAAAATCATAGTGAGAAATGCAAATGCAAAAAATTGGCAATGTTGTGCAACCAAAGCAAGCATGGGATTACAAATGAGAATGGACACTTATTAATGGAAAGCGTCATGTGTCAGATGATTTTTGCGTTAATGATATTGGTGCTATACACGACTTAGATACTGATACTGACCACCCATTAATAGACAAACAAAGTAAGAGATACCACTTAAGAACAACATAGAGAGAAACCTTACTATTCTACAGGGAGAGGAGGGGAAAGAACAATATTTTATTTATGTATATAAATTACTACCTCGGCAGGAATTCTGTACTCTTAATTACGGAGCTACACAAAAAATATAACAACATAATTGATAATAAACTCAAAGATAAAGTAACCCTTATATCGAACACAAACAACATTATAACAGAAAGCACACGAAAGAGTGTTTATTTGTGTATTGAGTGTTAATAAAGTAAATCATTATTTTATTTGTGAATTTCATATTTATGCACATACTCAATAACAATTTTATCAAATTGCAAGTAATTATTTGCCTTACTTTATTGACACTGCATACAAGTGTGTAATGTATATATATGAGTACAGCCAGACGCAAGATCATTCCCAAATGTGTCCATCTGTAGATTAAAACCACAACGACCAGACCAAAAGACAGGTTCCTCGGTCACAAAATGATCAAGGAATCCTGGAAACAAGTACCAATGTCATTAATAAATATTATTAACTAAAGTGGGCTGAGGTAGAGCCCTGTGGAAAACTCAATGACAGGAGAGGAAGTAATGCTATTGATTATAAAAGTAAACACTAAACAAAAAGTAAGAGATTAAAGGATATTTTAAAGTATACATAGAAATGAAGGATGGTGAAATGCTCTGGAAAGGGGCAATGGATAGTATCAGATGGGAAGCAGGAAGATCTGTCAAGAAAGACAATAGCAGACATATTAATTGTAATAAAATGGTGAAAACAGAAGGAGCAAATAAAGCATATGCAGGGTGTCCATGAAATTTTGTATTTGTAGCATTGATGATTGTAATAATGGGACAAAAAATGAGATGTATGGGTCACAATAATGTTGACAGAACAGAGAAATCTGAGAAGGAAACAAGGAAAAGCCGAGAGTGAATTGGCAAGAGAAAGTACACAAGGGAGAGAGAAACCCAAAGACTAAAAAGGACTGGATAAAAAATCAAATCATATAATATATTTTAATATGATTATTGACTTGACAACTCTGACATGAAAATGTCATTTAATAATAATTCCTAGAAAGAATTTTAGATATTATGGTTCCACTGGAATAATCATTATTTGAGTCAAGTTTTTGATGTCACAGAAGTCATTATACAGTTAAGTGAAAATATTAATGAGCTGCAAAGCTTTCCAAGCTGTTGGATTGGAAAACTGTTACTATTGACACTGGCACTGAAGGTTTGCGTAATTTTATTAAAAAACTATGTTTTACTGGTCAATAGTTGAAGGAAAATAGTTGTATTTCACCAACATCCATAAAATTTAATTGTTCAAGCCTTTCTCATCCATAAACAATTTCCTATTAAATAATATAGTCCCAGTGAAATTGTCGAACCGATTATTAAAACACTTCTATTAACACAGTTTTTTTTTTGCAGTGGATTCTTGAAAACAAATAAGATGACGATGATGTTCACTGAGACAGAAATACCTTACCTACAGGTAAAATAAACAGAATAAAGCTTTATAACTGACTGATATTTTTATGCCTTCAGTGATGCTGACAACTATATACGGAATCAGCAGTGACACAAATTTCACTTATATCCAGGTAAGTGTAATTTTATAACTTCTGACTTCCATTGATATTGTTAAAATTTTGTATGGTATTACGATCATTTCATGAAGATGGGGCTGTTTCACATTTTGGGAATTATAACCTTTGTGCAGAGCCTATTTAAAAGTGGTCAAAAATATATGTAGGTTAAGTAACTCCTTTACATTCTTACAAATTATACAATTCGTTCGTTTTAAATTTTTTAAATTAGTGTGACGTTGTCTGTTTGGTGTAAGTTTAGTTGAGATTGTGAATAAAGTAGTTTTGCAATACTTTAGCAACCCTTTCTTTAATTCTCTTGTTGCTGGATTAAAACAAACTTCAAACTCAATTATACAGAGTATTGTAGAAATAAATACAGAACACAGAGTAACGCCAAGCCAAACAAGAAAAATCAACATGTTGACAACATCTCAATTTGGTGCCAAGTGTTCCAATCCTATTTGATTACTAAAATTGCAGTTGCCAATGTTGTATCTTGCATATTTATTCAGAAAGTTTAACACAAAATTTGCATTACATGGTTAAAATCACAAAAAGATAAAATAGATAACAAGCTCTACTAAATGATTTCTTTTTTTATCCCAAACAAATTGGATGTTAAGAAATTGACTTGAAATATCTATTTCTTGAATAGCAAAAGATTGTGAAACAGGCCCATTATATCATAATGCTGAAAACCACTCACCATTTGTAAAATATTTCCTGAAGTTGAAGATAACCGTTGCTTATGTTGTTGTAATCCCTGTAGTTCTAAGGTCATGGACAGCTTTGCCGCAATTAGTGCTCTCGTCTTGTTTTGTCGAAGGTGATTCTTCCATTAGGAACTGTAGAAACAATTACAATTTTACCATGTTTGCAATTGGCACAAACACAAATGATTCTTTTTCTTTAATAAGGTTTAAATATAGTTAACACAAGCTTTAATTCTGGTCTACAAAAGGTTTATGTCCAAAATTGATTGATATTAATGTCACACGATCATATCAGAGTTCTGGACAGTAATTCAAGGAACTGGAGGTAACATATTTGAATACATAACTTCTAGCCCAAAAATGCACAAAAAAAGTATGGAAGATGGGCAGTTCATCAAATTTAATGTTAACACATTCTTATGAGTGGACAATGACAGCATTATTGTTTAAATACTAAACTGCAAACAAACAAAACGACATACACACCATGAATAGCATCAAAATTACAGCAATTAAATGTTAAAAGCCTTCAAAAGAAAGTGTGTGATATGATATACCTCACTTTGAACTGAATGGCTTTGCAAATAACAAATTACCACATTAGGAAAATGAATATTGGTGACGCAGAATTGACAGTTTAATGTGCAACGAATCTAAATTATCAAAAACTAAATCTACCTGATAATCGATGTGCAGAGAACTGTGCTTCTTGTGGAAACTATTGTTGGAGACCTCTATCGCTGACTCCTGCCATGAGATGAGCTGCCAATAGCTGCAGATCTCCACCAGAGGCAGATGAGTGGCAGTGCTTATTAGTCTTGCCCATATGGATCTCTTGCTCCTACCGATCTTTCGTCAGATACTTTCTGTATAAAAACAACTGTATTTTAGATTTTCGCCACAATTACATTATGTAATATTATAGTTTCACCCTTCTGTGAGCATTTAGACATAGCGTACGAGTTAGCAGTAGGCGTTTAAAGCCAAGCGGTAATTGGCTAATGCTAATACATTGCACCTAATTCCCGCACCACTAAGACAAAACGTACAAAGTCCAGCGCTCAGTGACTTATCCTAATATGCTGTATCTTTTGAACTGATGTTACTAATCACGTGTATTTTGTTATTAAAAGTTATACAGTGTACATTAGCATTTGCAGTTGTTGTCTCGGTTATAGCAATAGGTTCCACCATTTGCGAGTTCGTGTTGTTTTACTGTGTTTCTAGTGTTTTGCACCACAACAATTGAGTAATTAAAAACCCAAATTTGAAAGAATACCGCCACGATACAAATGGGATCCTGCAAAAACGTTAYGTATATGGTCAGTTGCACAAACACGGTTTATTAACAAAATTTGTTGTTTCTTATGATTATTGAGCGTGTACATACACTAGGCTCCTATTTTTGATAAGATTTTGTACCTTGTTAAGCTTCAAATGAACCAAATGTACACAACTGAATCAAATAAACCATTATTTCATACGTAATTTACTTGATTTACCCAGTAAACAGGTCAGTACTTGCTCCTTCCATTGGAAATCCAAACAAAAAACATTCACTAACACTCTTAGTTTAAAAGTTAGTGGTATTTGGTAACATAACCGCAATTGGCTGTCCCAATATCGCACTTTTTAATACGAACACCTTCATTTTAACACGTTTTTAATTACTTTTTATTAATAAACAGCAATTTAGTCACGAAAATTACTCGACCATTATATTAATTCGTTATTTACCACCGCCTGCCATGATGGACGCGCAGGTTTACGCCAACTGTCAAACTTGTCATCCATGTTTCACGCAAAATCAGTTCCAAGTTCCAGCGTGGAACAAATGCTCAGTCACGGCGGCCATCTTGGAAAAATGAATAAATCCACTTTTTCGTTATTTTTTCACCGATTTCGACGCGGAAAAAAACGTCATTAATTAGCCCAAAGCACGATTCGACTTTGAGAACAGATTCCCGACCTCTCGCCGTCAATAATTCGCGAAAAACAGCCACGGCAGTTTTTGCAAGTCACCGACGGTTTTAAACGGAATTTAACTCTTGTTGCGGTACGAACGCGAGTTTTAACCGTATATTCGCGTTAATTAGCTCTTATTTAAAATGTTTGATAATGTTTCGCTTTAATTAGCACGATTTAATTAATTGGAGTGGGAGCGAACGTCCTTTCACCTCGAACGCCTGCGCGATACTGACGCCATACCCCGCTAAGCGGGTGGTTTGAGTCTCCGCCCGAAGATGGTGCTGAACGGTCCCGAAAGCGGATTTTATGCGAATTTCGAGAAACTATCGATGTAATAAAAGCCGTTTTGAATTTTACAAACATTTTAACTGTAAATATAAGCTCTGGGATTAATATTGCGTTGATTGGGAGCGTGTAATTATCGGCTATGTATGTTTTTTGGTGGATTGTTAAATTGGATTGTAGCTCTTATACTGGATGTTGACAAGTTTTTATTTACGTTTGAATTGCATCATTAGGGACTAATCAACTAATATGTTGTTCGATTTAAGGCATTTTCCTTGTAGTTTGCTTACTTTAATAATAAAACGGGATAGCGCTTTCGGCTAATAAATAACCATCGTCAGTATCATAAATTACAAAGAAAAAAGGGAAACTTACAAGTATCATGACCTTTTAAAAAATATAGAAACAAGCAAATTGACCTCAACATTGATACTTTTTAGAACCACATCATGTGAGGATACTTTTAGTAAAGTAAACCAGCAAGTTTAATATTAATTCAAAAATGCTATTACAAATTTATCTTCTTTAAAAGGCTTATATCAAGAAATTCTTTATATATTTTTATATATTAGAAAACTTAGTGATGAACTGATCGCTAATTTAGTGGAATACTTCAAGAAATAAAAAAAAAACAATTATGGACCACTGATATGCGTAGTGGACGCTCTGTAAATTAATCATAAAACTGTGAGAAACGAGGAGAAACAAACTACACAGAAAACGTTCTAAATGCTTCATATGAAATGTTGACTCATTTGAAGGAAAGCATCTTTATGGGTTCAGTAGGTTGTGGCAGATAAAAAGTGAAGGCTTGCGAGGCTGTTGTCTCGATAACATGTTGTTCGTCGGTCTAGTTCCCACGTTGCTTATTTGACCTTGACGTTTCAACACTCATGTCGGTATCTTCCTCAGAAGTTTCAAAGCTGCTTCTAAAGAAGACAGACATGAATGTCGAAAATAAGCAACGTTGAAACCAGCCCGGAAAATAAAATGTCAATAAAAAGTTTATTCTGCATAAATAAAGTGTTTTTAAATATAAAAATTAATACTGTCTACTGCAGAAATGGTTGCAATCAGAGCTGAAGGATGAGAATCATTCAGCTCGGTTCTGCCTTACAACCAATAAACAAATATAAGTAATATTTCTAAGCACTGTGCGTTAAATAAATGTAAAAATTAAAGAACAAATTTGGTGCTATAATGATGAATAATACATTTAGGAAATATTGTTAATATTAAGACCATGCCGATCACTGAGCAAGAGCTTACGCATGTTGAACGTGACCCCTAGAAAATGAAAATTTGCACCCAAGTGTAACCAAAAGCAGTTGGAAGAGCAAAGAAGTAAACTGTGAAAATTGTGTGAAACTTCTAACGATAATTTTGTTATTATTGGGGGGGGGAGTGTTATTTTACACTAGATGGAAGTGATGCAGCGGGAAATAACACCTACTGTTTTAAGAAGGGTAATGAAGTGAAATTCAAATGTCATGCAAAGTTTCAGAAGGTTTTGGTATCGTTATATATAGTGCCTTGATGACGACTAAGTATCAATCAAAATATGTACGCCAATCAATGCGTTAGAAAAAGACTAGTTCCCTTCATCAAAAAATTGTGTGATAATGGCAACATCTCATTATGACACTCAAACAATTCAGACTTTTTACCAGGAACATAATATAAAATATATTCTGCATGTAAATAATGTTCCTAATGTACACTCAAAGACTTAATTGAAGAAACGCCTAGCTTTGACACCCGAATTGGGTAACGGTAGATGGCAGTAACCAATTCGTTACAGAGCCGATAAATGGCATTGCGCCTTCCTCCGCTAGGGAACGGTAGAGTAGTTTCCCTAAATATACAAAAACGAGGAATTAGGGCAACGGTCTGCCAGATGATTTATTAGGGTAATATTTGCATAATTAAATAGGCATTATGGACCCGTCGGCAACCACAGGTAAAGTTTTAACAAAGCAGTTTCTTTGTACGGCCGGTGCCGTATTATGTGAACACCAAACTCATTGCAAACTGAGGAGAGTGATGGCTAGTATCTATTTCGAAAATCAAAACCCACACATTTCAATATTATATTTAAACAATGCAGGAACAAAATATAATTTTTTGTAATCTTTTTGCTATAGCTAAGGTGACCAATTTCCCAGACCAGAAAATCCTTCATGGTGCTATTTGTAATGTAGGATAATAAAAGGATGGCCAAGCATTAGGTTAGGCCGGCTACTCAATTGCGTGCTGACACCACAGAACTAGACCAATAAGTTTGAGGTAATAATATTTTGTGATAAATTATCTTCGAGCAGGTAGGGCCAGACGCATGCGCAGTAAAGATTAAACATAAAGATGGAAACATCATGGCAACGATACAACAAACAACAGGACCTGTCGTGCATTTGGCTAATCGCTATTCAYTTTGTCACACTAGCGAGTTACTGCACAGACTCGCTGCCCTACGAACGAACAATATGGCGACTTACAAGTCGTTACAATGTATTCTCACGCATGCCGTAACAATTAGCTGTCTACACAATGTATGAGATGTCTGGTCGACATTAATGTGATACATGAAACTATGAAGTTAGCTGCGTCTGACTACATGAAAAGACAACTGGGAACCATAAAAAAATAAAATACCATGTGTACATTTTTAGCTCGAACTGTAAAAAACCAGACAAATCCAAACAAAATTTTGAAAATCCGGATACCACATTAAGTACGGACTCATAAACAAAAATACAAACTTGTCCGGGCTAAATCCGGACGGTTGGTCACCTTAGCTATAGCTATTTCTGTTATTATGTTGGTGGACATTTAACGATTCTTTACCTTGTTTAGTGTTAGATTTATATTTTTGATTGGCATAATTTTAGCGTAAGCTTGTTTTGCTGTCACTTTAGCATGAATGTTTTGTTAATTACTAGTTAGATATATAGTCTGTATACTTTCTCTTGGAGAAGGCAATGTTTTTCACTAAATTGAAATGAACAAATGTTGCTATTCTTTATAGAGCATTTTACATCCTGCATTTTTAGTCTTCTGCACTTTCCTTCTATTGTGCATCCATTTCCTCTGGATTGGTAAAAAAATGTTATGCTATATGATTTTTTGATGTTTCATGTTTTGTTAGCAAATACTCAGGCACTGCGGTTTATTAATTTTGGGCTTGTTAATTAAAATAATTATTTACATTACATTACGTTATTTACCTCTACTGCAAGCTTATTTGGTCTATTTTAACACAAACCGTTATAATTGTAATATAACTGAGGGAGGTGAATGTATGGTTGGTTGTATTTTTACTAACATTGTGCAGTATTTTCATATTACAGCTTTTTGTTGTTTTCCATGTATTTTCTTTGTGATCTTTGTGTCAGAACCGTTGTTAAATGCTTCAATCATCTTTTGGATGAGGGTTTAGTTACTTTAATGAGAAGAACTGCATACTTGAGCTATAGAAGATCGCATMTAAGGTTGGGAGACAGTTTTTCATCACTGTTAAGCCTTTCTTATAGAGTTTCACATGGGACCATCAATTTTATTCTTTGTCTAAATGTTGTCACTAAACTAAGAATTCAAACACCACTCGTGTCTGATTTGTTCACTGGGTTAGAAAGTATGATCCCATTTTATAAAAATTCAAAGAAATGGGCTGGCTTATTATGGAGAACAGATACAAAATGCAAAAGCCTCATTTATTTCATAGTATGGTTTTAATCGAAACCCATCATTATCTTTACAACAAAACCAGATTGAGCATAAAATGTAAAATTTGTATACTTATGCCGAGACTATCTAGTCGGTTGCTTGAGGGAGTATACTCCTTGATATTTTCTATCAAAAGTTTTTACTTTTGTATGTGTATTATTATTATTATTATTATTACTTTTATTTTTATTATTATCAACTGGAAAGAGCACATATCTTTTGTCAAGTTGCATATTAATAAACATGTCCTTCTTTTCCAATTTAATACATCTTTGTTTAACTATTAACAAAAACAGCCGATGCAAAAAAACACATGAAACTGATTAGAATTAAACAGATTTAAAAAATGAAAAAGCGTTAACTTCTTCACATCGACACAACGTTTTGGCTTTTACAGACTTTTTACTTGATTTTTTGAATATTGTGAGAATCTTGCTGTAAGGTTGTTTTGCTAGCAATTAGTGAAAAGCATTGCCTTCTCTAAGAAAAAGTATACACACTATATACCTAACTAGTAACAAACAAAACATTCATGCTAAAGTGACCGCAAAACAAGCTTACGCCAAAATTATGCCAATCAAAAATATAAATTAACACTAAAGAAGGTAAAGAATTTCACTATTGGAAATTTGTCGTAAAGGTCCACCAACATAATAACCTAAATAGCTGTAGCAAAAAGATTACACAAAATTATATGGTTGCTATAAATTTTCCTGTCGATTTAGAGACCTTAAACTTCTTAGGGAGCGGTGTGCCTTTTTAATGCCATTGTATGGACTCCTATTTGGTCTCAGACTCAAAGTGACCAACCTAAGTTTCATCTCTAGTAACAAGTCTTTCCAACATCAACGTGGGTTCGTCACATCAATTTCAAAGCTCCCTAGGCAGACACCTCGACTTATCGCTTTTGCAGTGTAAACATTTTCAGTTCCCATCTTGCACTGACTTTACTCATTTGTGAAAAATTCTCAAAATTGCAGAGTTTTGTTTTTTCTACTGGTGAGCATCTTCCAGTATAAGTTTTTCAACTCTTTCGACGATATCCGACGTGGTGGCCACCATGCCACTTTATAGGTCATGATTTTATCAAGGCATCGATTTCCATAAACGGCTCCCATGTCACCCATTATGGCTTGAACAGATTTTCCTTGATTAGTGAGGAATTTAATCACGGCACATAGTCTAGTTTGCTCCATGTTCGAGTTCACTTCCAGATTTGCATCTTTACGGGTGGATAATTAATCCATGAATGACGTTAGAAACATCAAATTTGACATACTTAATGAAGAGAGTTCTTGTTACGTGTGGCATTAAAAAGTAATTCCTTCCCCTTCATTTCGCAGCTCATTTTAGATCAAAATAACCTCGTATGTCATTATCCAATTGTTTACAGTTTAAAAGTTACAGGTGTTTTATAGATTCTTTGCAAATCACCATTCTGCCATACTGAATCAAGTATGCCATGAAAACTCGAGATAATCTTTATGATTTGTTTCATGATTAGTACTACAGGGTATAGTAAATATTCAGCTATAAAAACTTTTAGGTTCATTTCTCTTATAATAAATATGTTTTTACATGTTTATATAACGGTTCGCCCAATTAGTGCTTTAAGATTTTAAAATGAAATAAAGCACAAAATTTTCAAGATCAGGGTTTTGTTTCAAATGTGAAAGAATATGTATCTTATTACAATTATGATTTAAGGACTCATTGTTTTGTAACGACAGTACCTACTCTACTGTCTAATTAGAATAGTTTTAATATTTACAAAGTTAACTACTTTAACTTCTAAAACCTAAAGCACTAATTGAATCACCCATTATGTTTGAAATAAAGAACATATTTGAGCTCAAAGTTGACTAAAGTTATTATTTTTCATTATATACTGAATTTGAAGTACTTCCAGCAATTTTTATCACCTTCTTGATCTAAAATTCCGTTTTAAAATGTCTGACTTGCTTTTTATTGAATTATCTAGTTATTTACATCTTTTACACTCATAGTGAACTATGGGTGTGTCAACTAAAAATCCGAAAAGTATTGTTTTGACTATATTTGATACTTTTGAAAACATAACATTAATGACCAATAGTAACAATTTTTTCAATGCAATAGTATGCAGGCTGGCCCATTATCTGCAGCTTCCGCACTTTGGTACTCACACGAACCATCAGCATCTCAAAGTGCGTACTTCGGAATTGGCAAAATTTTCTTTTGATTCGATTTTTCAATTTTTCAGTTGTTTTAGCTTCCCAGCCATGCTCATAAACTTTCTGCTTTAATTGATACCAAAATCGTTCGATTGATCTTAACTGAGGAACATTTGCAATGTTTGCTGCTCGACGAATAAATTTGACCTTTCATACACCTTTAGTGTATTACGTGTGTAATGTGCCGTCGCTATATCCCGCCAGAACATATAATTTTCATTGCTGTAATATTTTCTTATGAATGATACAAGTCACTTTCGGATGCATTCCTCTGAATAAAGATCTTGGTTAATACTTTGGAGTGAAGTAAGTAACAGATCGACCTCTGCTGCTTATTGCTAACCAAACCAGAACTTTTTTGTAAACTTTGCACGTCTTTTGCAAATCACTTCGGAATTAATTTTAGCTCCCACTTTGAAGAAGTAACTTTTATTACCCGCAATGTCAGTTCCATCTAAGGTAAAATATGACTTGTCGTCCATCACCAAAGATGTTTCATTTCCTGTAGCTTACCCAATAAGCTTTTTTGATTTTTTTAATCGCTACTCACTGTATTTTATGAGTCACTTTAAATTTTCGCCCTAACTTTCGATATGATTGTCCGATTTCCTAACTGCTTCTTAGCGTTTTCATACTGCCACACAGAATAATAAACAAATCTACAGTGATTACTTTGACACTTGTAGATTGAATAGTAACAACAGCAGGAATTGTAATTAAGGTAACTAAGATTGATTTGTTACAAGGAGATAAAGTTATTCCAGATTTTTAGTTGACATACCCTTATGTAAATATTGTTTACCTGCAAAAAAATTAAACTGTACAGCATATGCCTGCGCCCAACTTAAAAGGTTTTTACAAGCATGACGATTTCAAAAAGGGCTGATTAATAAACATAGCTTTATTTTCTTGAAATGAGTATTAGATGTAAAATGCTGTGCATAAGCAGATAATAAATAATGGAAATTAACAACTTTAAAAAAAGCGTATTTTACACAATCAGTAAGATAATTAGATTATTAGTAATCACAAAATTATAATACAACTCAAAGTTACAAGAAACTTGTTAAATAGTTTTATATGGAAGTAGTGACACGATGATGGCAAAACGGACAGAATAACAAAGAACACCACAAGTAACAGACAATCAGAGAACAATCATGCAAGGAAGACAAAGGGACGACAAATACTTTGAATACTCCAAAGTGTATTATTTTGTGGTGTTTACAAAAAAACAATTGAACATAAACTACAACGAGATATCTAATACAAGTTATTTTAAATAGAACGACCCCATTTTTTACACTGCATTTGATTATAGTCATTTGTTTTTAAGATATCTGATGTTAAATAATTGCTGTTCACAAAACCTGTAGTAGATATCTTGATCAGTTGATGTTCGATTGTTTTTTTGTAAACGCCACAAAATTTTTCTCAAAAATCCATGAGACTTCCCCATTTAAACCACTAATCTTTGACATGAAATAAAAAAGTTAGCTGTTGTAGACTGTTACCGTTAACACACTGTACATACACCAACAACCCCATACAGGAGGATTATTATAATCACCGGAGTTAGTTTAAGAGATTATTATCAGGAAAATACCTAGCCACAAAAATAATGAAAATGTTGTATCGAGTGCCAAGCGAGCATTCATTTAAGACTATAAGTTTATAAACGACTGGCAAAGTATGATCTTAAAATCATAGCGAGGGATGCAAATGCAAAAAATTGACAATGTTGTGCAACCAAAGCAAGCGTGGGATTACAAAAGAGAATGGACATTTATTAATGGAAGGCGTGATGTGTCAAAAGGTTTGTGCATTAATGATATTGGTGCTATACATGACTTAGATACTGATACTGACCACCCATTAGTAGACATACAATTTTTAAGAACAACATAGAGAGAAACCTTATTATTCTAAAGGGAGGGGAGGGGAAAGAACAATATTTTATTTATGTATACATATAAAGTTCTACCTCAGCAGGAATTCTGTACTCTTAATTACGGAGCTACACAAAAAATATAACAACATAATTGATGATAACCTCAAAGATAAAGTAACCCTTATATCGAACACAAACAACATTATAACAGAAAGCCCACGAAAGGGTGTTTATTTGTGTGTATTGAGTGTCAATAAAGTAACTCATTATTTTATTTGTGAATTTCATAATTATGCACATACTAAATAACCATTTTTTCAATTGCAAGTGAATTTTTTGGCTTACTTTATTGACACTGCATACAAGTGTGTAATGTATATATATGAGTACAGCCAGACGCAACAGATCATCCCCAAATGTGTCCATCCGTAGATTAAAACCACAACGACCAGACCCAAAGACGGGTTCCTCGGTCACAAATGATCAAGGATCCTGGAAACAAATACCAATGTCATTAATAAATATTATTAACTAAAGTGGGCCGAGGTGGAGCCCTGTAGAACACTCAACGACAGGAGAGGAAGCAATGCTATGATTGTAAAAGTAAACACTAAACAAAAAGTAAGAGATTAGAGGATATTTTAAAGTATACATAGAAATGAAGGATGGTGAAATGCTCTGGAAAGGGGTAATGGATAGTACCAGATGGGAGGCAGGAAGATCTGTCAATAAAAATGACAGCAGACACATTAATTGTACTAAAATGTTGAAAACAGGAGAAGCTTACTTCAACAGCTATTTGTAGCACTGACGATTGTAATAAATGGACAAAGAATGAGCTATATGGGTCACAATAATGTTAACATAACAGAGAAATCAGCGAAGGAAACAAGGGAAAGCCGAGGGTGAATTGGCAAGAGAAAGTACACAATGGCAAAAGGGAGGGAGAAAACCAAAGACCAAAAAGGACTATATAAAAAATCAAGCCATGGACATATACTAATCCTGGAATGCTAATATAATATATTTTAATATGATTATTGCCCTGACAACTCTGACATAAAAATGTCATTTAATAATAAATAATTCCTAGAAAGAATTTTAGATATTAGATATTATGGTCACAGAAGTTAATATATACTTAATTGAAAATATTAATAAGCTACAAAGTTTTCCGAGCTGTTGGATTGAAAAACTGTTACTACTGACACTGGCTGTGAAGGTTTGTGTAATTTTATTAACAAACTATGTTTTACTGGTCAATAGTTGGAGGAAAATAGTTGTATTTCACCAACATCCATAAAATTAAATTGTTCAAGCCTTTCTCATCCATAAACAATTACCTATTAAATAATAAATTCACAGTGAAATTGTCGAACCGATTATTAAAACGCTTCTATTAATAACAGTTTTACTTTGCAGTGGATTCTTGAAAACAAATGACAAGTCGAGGATGATGTTCAGTGAGACAGAAATACATTACCTACAGATAAAATAAACACAGTAAAGCTTTACAACTGACTGATATTTTGATGCATTCAGTGATGCTGACAACTATATACGGAATCAGTAGTGACACAAATTTCACTTATATCCAGGTAAGTGTAGATAATTTTATAACTTCTGACTTCCATTGATATTGTTAAAATTTTGTATGGTATTATGATCATTTCATGAAGATGGGGCTGTTTCACATTTTGGGAATTATAACCTTTCTGCAGAGCCTATTTAAAAGTGGTCAAAACCATATGTATGTTAAGTAACTCCTTTACATTCTATCAAATTATACAATTCGTTCATTTTAAATTTTTTAAATTAGTGTGAAGTTGTCGTCTGTTTTGTTTAAGTTTAGTGGAGATTGTGAATAAAGTAGTTTTTCGATACTTTAGCAACCCTTTCTCTAATTTTATTGTTTCTGGATTAAAACGAAACTTCAAATTCAATTATACAGAGTATTGTAGAATAAATACAGAACACAGAGTAACGCCAAGCCAAACAAGAAAAATCAATATGTTGACATCTCATGGTGCCAAGTGTTCCAGTCCTGTTTGATTACTAAAATTGCAATTGTATCTTGCATATTTATTCAGAAAGTTTAACACAAAATTTGCATTAAATCGTTAAAATCACAAAAAGAAGTATAGATAACAAGCTCTACTAAATGATTTTTTTTATATGCCAAACAGATTGGATGTTGAAATACCCATTTTTTGCATAGTAAAGATTGTGAAACAGGCCCATTATATCATAATGCTGAAAACCACTCACCATTTGTAAAATATTTCCTGAAGTTGCAGTAATTCCTGTAGTTCTAAGGTCATGGACAGCTTTGCCGCAAATAGTGCTCTTGTCTTGTTTTGTCGAAGGTGACTCTTCCATTTGGAACTGTAAAACAATTACAAATATACCATGTTTACAATTGGCACAAACACAAATGATTCTTTTTCTTTAATGAGGTTTTAATATAGTTAACACAAACTTATAATTCTGGCCTACAAAAGGTTATGTCCAAAATTGATTGATATTAATTTCACAGGATCATATCAGAGTTCTGGACAGTGCTTCAAGGAACTGGAGGTAACATATTGGAATACATAACTTCTAATGCACGCTGGTGAAGAAAAAAAGTTTGGTAGATGGGCAGTTCATCAAATTTAACGTTAAGACAATCTTATGACTGGACAATGACAGCAATATTGTTAAACAATTAGCTGTGACAAAGTGCTGATGTGAAAAATTGAAATACTAAACTCCAAATAAACAAAACGACATACAGACCATGAATAGCATCAAAATTACTGCAATTAAATGGTAGAAGCTTTAAAAAAAAGTTGTGATATGATATGCCTCACTTTGAACTGAATGGCTTTGCGAACAATAAAATGACCATATTAGGGAAATGAATATTGTTGACGCACAAGTGACAGTTTAATGTGCATCGAAACTAAATGACTAAATGATCGAAAACTAAATCTACCTGATAATTGATGTGCTTCTTCTGGAAACTGTTGTTGGAGACCTCTATCAGTGACTTCTGCCATGAGATGGGCTGTTGAAAGGTAGAGGCGGCGTTAGTAGCTCTGCCTATTACTGTTGCCCATATGGATCTCCTGCTCCTGTAGTTCTAAGGTCATGGACTGCTTTGCGGAAAATAGTGCTCTTACCTTGTATTATCAAAGGTGGTTTTTCCATTTGGGACTGTAAAACAATTACAATTTTACCATCTTTGCAATTGGCACAAACACAAATGACTTTTTCTTTAATGAGGTTTTAATACAGTTAACACAAGCTTATAATTCTGGTTTATGTCCGATTGATATTAATGTCACAGGATCATATCAGAGTTCTGAACAGTGCTTCAAGGAACTGGAGGTAACATATTGGAATACATAACTTCTAGCCCAAAAATGCACACTGGTGGAGAAAAAAACTTTGGAAGGTGGGCAGTTCATCAAATTTAAGATTAACACATTCTTATGACTGAACAATGACAGCATTATTGTTACACATTCAGCTGTGAGAAAGTACTGATGTGAAAAATTTAAATACTAAACTCCAAATAAACAAAACGACATACAGGTCATGAATAGCATCAAAATTACAGCAATTAAATGTTACAAGCTTTCAAAAGAAAGTGTGTGATATGATATACCTCACTTTGAACTGAATGGCTTTGCAAACAACAAATTACCATATTGGGGAAATGAATATTATTGACGCAGGATTGACAGTKTAGTACKCAACGAAACTAAATGACTAAATAATCAAAAACTAAATCTACCTGATAATCGATGTGCAGAGAACTGCGCGTCTGGAAACTGTTGTTGGAGACCTCTATCGCTGACTCCTGCCATGAGATGGGCTGCCAATAACTGTAGGTCTCCAMCAGAGGCAGATGAGTGGCAGTGCCTCTTAGTGTTGCCCATATGGATCTCTTGCTCCTACCGATCTTTCGTCATATACTTTCTGTATAAAAACATCTTTATTTTAGGCTTTTGCCACAATTACATTATGTAATATTATAGTTTCACCGTTCTGTGAGCATTTAGACATAGAGTACGAGTTAGCAGTAGGCGTTTAAAGCCAAGCACTGATTGGCTAATGCTAATACAGTGCACCCCATGCCCGCACCACTAGGACAAACCATACAAAGTCCAGCGCTCATTGACTATTGCTAATAAGCTGTATCTTTTGTACCAATGTTGCTAATCACATGTATTTTGTTATTAAAAGTTATACAGTGTACATTAGCATTTGCAGTTGTTGTCTCGGTTATAGCAACAATTGAGCAATTAAAAACCAACATTTGAAAGAATACCTCCATGATACAAATGGGAACCTGAAAAAACGTTATGTATATGATCGGTTGCACAAACGCGGTTTGTTAACAAAATTTGTTGTTTCCTATGATTATTGAGCGTGTACATACACTAGGCTCCTATTTTTGATAAGATTTTGTACCTTGTTAAGTTTCAAGTGTACGAAATGTACAACTGTATCAAATAAACCCCTAATTCATACGCAATTTACTTGATTTACCCAGTAAACAGGTCAGTACTTGCTCCCTCCATTGGAAATCCAAACACAAAACATTCACTAACACTTTCAGTTTAAAAGTTAATGGTATTTGGTAACATAACCGCTATTGGCTGTCCTAATATCGCACTTTTTAATACAAACGCCTTCATTTTAACACGTTTTTCATTACTTTTTATTAATAAACAGCAATTTAATCGCGAAAACTATTATATTAGTTCGTTATTTTCCACCGCCCGCCATGATGGACGCGCAGTTTATGTCAACTGTCAAACTTGTCAGCAAAATCACTTCCAAGTTGGAAGTTCCAACGTGGAAGAAATGCTCAGTCACGGCGGCCATGTTGGAAAAATGAATAATTTCACTTTTTCATTATTTTTTCACCGATTTCGACGCGATAACAAACGGAATTAATTAGCCCAACACACGATTCAATGTTGAGAACAGATTCCCGACCTCTCGCCGTCAATAATTCGCGAAAAACAGACAAGGCAGTTTTTGCAAGTCACCGACGGTTTTAAACGGAATTTAACTCTTGTTGCGGTACGAACGCGAGTTTTAACCGTATATTCTCTTTAATTAGCTCTTATTTAAAATGTTTGATAATGTTTCGCTTGAATTAGCACGATTTAATTAATTGGACCTGGAGCGAACGTCCGTTCACCTCGAAGGCCTGCGCGATACTGACGCCCTACCCCGCTAAGCGGGATGGTTCGAGTCTCCGCCCGAAGGTGGTGCTGAACAGACCCGAAAGCGGATTTTATGCGAATTTCGAGAAACTATCGATGTAATAAAAGTAGTTTTGAATTTTTCAAACATTTTAACTGTAAATATAAGCTCTGGGATTAATATTGCGTTGATTGGGAGCATGTAATTATCGGCTATTTATGTTTTAATTGTCTGTTCGCTTATGTATTTTGATGGATTGTTAAATTTGATTATAGCTCTTACAATGGATGTTGGCAAAGTTTATTCACGTTTTGCATCGTGTGGGGCTGATGAAGTAATACGTCGTTTGATTTAAGACATTTTCTTATACACGTATCAATTTTGACGACGTTTCGTCCGAATAATAATATCGAGATTATAATCTGTGGAAAATAGTTTCAAGGGTTTAGTAACATCGTTCTCAATTTTGACGATTGATATCTGAGAATCGGTAATTATGCGATTATGTGCATTTGAGGGACATTATTTTATTATTTGAACAAAATAATTACGCAGAAAAAAAAGTATTGTGGTTTATTGCCTGCATTCAGCTAAACTACGCATTTGTTTAATATGCTTTCATATTTTTTAGGTTTGTTTGCAATTTGAGAAAATCAAGCTTTTGCTGCAGAGAAATAATTTTGGTAAGGATATTTAATGAATTTTTTAATGAAAATTATACGACTACCATTCTACTTACCTTTCACAAAATAAATTAGTTAATTCGATGTTTCAGATTGTATTTGCCAATCTTGTACAAAATCAAATTTAATTCATTACAGCTGCTGCTTCAAAAGCATAATCTCTGAATGAACAATCACAGTCTAAATTATCACTTGACTTACTAAATTGATGGAATTTAGAAATCAGATGCATCAGCTTTTGCAAATTGAATTTTTTTAACCGAACCTGGAGGACCAAAAAGGATATAACACCTATAAATTGGCAGTGATTCTTTACCTAGTGATTAAAGTACTATATCTATAGAGTATAAAGCTAAAAGTATACAGGGTGATTCAGGAGGAAGTGACAATATTCACAATTCTGAACAAAACTTGTATCGACTTATACCCTTAGAAGTTGTAATTGAACAACCACTTTTTCTAAAATATCAAAGTAAGCTAGAAATATTTAGATTTGAAATTCCGGAAATTATCTTAGCTATAGAAGGGCCCTATTTCAGACACATTTTCATTTTCTTACATTCACTGAGGGGTAGCAAAGTTAAGGGTAGTTACTCTTTTCTTTCAGTAACTTTTCATCCTTTAGTGTTTTCATGGTTCTAACTTAATTTTAGAAATCTATCATTCTTGCACAAAAAAGTTACTCTTTTTGTAGATTGATAAGATTAACCATTTTTGAGATAAACGACATTTTATTCGAACATGCTTAAACGGAAATGGGATATTCGAATCACATCATCAAGGCTATGACAAATGAAACAAAGGATATTACTGTTACAATTAAGTAAAATTTATTAAGATTCCAGTTTACAGTCAATCAAGCCTAGTGTGCTTACACAAGCTGAATACGTGCCAATATGGTATTTGTGTGTGGTTTTTGTCAACAGAGTGCATCAGCTGCTTCTAAAGAATATGGAAAGCATTTTATGGGCCATACCATACACAAATACCATGTCAGCATATTCAGCATGTGTAACTGACTACACATGATTCACTGTGAACCAAAATCTGAATAAATTTTACTTAATTGTGAGAGTAATATCATTTGTTTCATTTGTCATAGCCTTGCTGACGGGGTTCAAATATTACCCATTTTTGTTTAAGCATGTTCGAATAAAATGTCGTTTATCTCGAAAATGGTTAATCTTATCGACATATAAAAAGAGTAACTTTTTTGTGGAAGAAGAATGATAGATTTCAAAAATTAGGTCAGAACCGTGCACAGAGAGAACAATTTATTTGGAAGAAAAAAAAATATACTTATGGCAAATAAATTATTTGTTTGTATATGGCGAAGTAAATGATTTGTTTGTTTCAAACCCTCAAAATTCTTGAAGCGGCTAAAATAACATTTATTTAATATAATATATACAAAGCTTTAAATTAACTTTTGAAACTATTGAATCAAGAATAAATAAAATAAATAAATAAAGTATTTGTTTCACTAAACAATGAAGATGTTTGGAATAAACATATGATTAAATTTGACTGAAACAAATATTTGTTTGGAATCAGAGAAGAGGTAAGTGATTCTCAGCATACCAAATAAATATTTTTTTGCAGTAAAGATATCGATCACTGATTTAGTCCAATGAAACAGCTATTTCCTGGAATCAAATAATTGTTTGATTGAAAGAATTCATATGCTCAATTCATTATTTCTGTTATTGCAGCAAACTGCATGTGAATTTTAATGAAATATATATTTTTTAATTAGATTGTATAAATATTGCATTCAAACAAGCTCTTTAAACATATAAATAAATTGGTTTTAAGTTAAAGAAATAAATTTTGATTAACCCACTTCGATATGTCTATGTATTTTATGCAAGTGTATTTCTGCGGCTTCCTGTTTTTTATAGAGTGTATAAAAGTTGTTTCTTGTAATTAAAAATGCAATATGTCACTCAATTCATTTCCACAAAACTGTAATTGGTGTAGTAAAAAACATCTGATTTAAATCAGCCTAACCTTGACAAATCCATTGACAAGGTAAATTTTGCTACTTATATGTGCGAATATAATGCAGAGGGAAAGTATGATATTTATTTTAATTTAAAGGACAATCACGAATCTACAGGTTTCTATAGCGTGATAAATGTGTTCCATTTTAATATTACAAATACACTGAATACATAACACATTTGTAATAGTAGTTTGGTACAAATAGGGTATTTCATTGAGCAGACCTACTAACATTTACCTACTTCAAGATGTAGAGAAACAACGCCGTAATTAACATTCTCACGAATCATAGAAGGTCATTTTGTAACAGAGCTTGCGTTAACGATCATGTGCTTGTTGGGATACCTTATTTTTCACATTATATCAAGCAAATACTATATTTAGGCTTTATACTTACTTTTAAAATCTGTGACCATCTTCCTCTTTTGTTTTACAATTTAATGAAATAAACTGACAATAATAAGAAACAAAAAACGGCGGCTTTTCCTGATTTACCTTGATACATTCTATCGAGTGTCCAACCATGGCTAAAGAAGCGGAACCCCAAACTTCCACTTTGCTTGTGGCACGCGCAAATTCAAACAATTATTTCTTTGCATCCAAAAACAGATTGTTGCATTAAAGCATTATTTATTCTGTTTAAATGCATGTTGTTTGCTGTAACAACAGGTGTGTTTGAGTTGAACATTTAAATAGTTGAATAACAAAAAGAAACACTGATTTAACGAAAGATATATTTATTACAAACAAGCATTTACTKTTGTTGATATAATTCTTCAAAGCATTTAGTTTAAATATTTGAAATTTTAACTCATTGGAATAAATTGTTTGACCGTGAAAAATAATATTTTTTAGCTCAAATAATTATTAGGTTACTTGAACTGTTCGATCTCAAATAAATGGTAATATAGTTACAAACTGATATTCTTCTTACAAATAAAATTTGTTTGTTTGAAAATAAATTTGTTGGGCCTAAAGAAATGTAAGTCAAACAAACTGATTTTATAAATCCAAACAAACAGTTTTATCTGTGTGTAACCACTAAGGGATCAAAAATTATTGAGTAAAAAGGGTACTAGCCTTAGGTTTTCTACCCCTCACTGAATGTAAGAAAATGAAAATGTGTGAAATCAGGGCCTTCTATAGCTAAGAAGATTTCCGAAATTTCAAATTTGAATATTTCTAGATTACTTAGATATTTCAGAAAAAGTGGTTGTTTAATTACAACTTCTAATGGTTGTATCTTCTGAAATGGAGTGCTTTAGCATATAAGTCAACATGAGTTTTTTTTGTTCAGAATTGTGAATACTACCATTTCCCAAAATATTGTCACTTTTTCCTGAATCAGCCTGTATGTAGGTATCCAAAAGTACATTATGAAATTTCAGGTACTAAGTGCAATTTATTAGCACCTAGAGATTGTGTCCATTTATCTCTCCTAATTAGAAACGTGAGTATTTGTGAAAAAAGGAACTTCTCAGGTTTGTAATTTTCGCTGAATCTCTGATGTAAATCATGTCACTGTCTGTGGTTGGTTTCGGATTGTAATCAATGTAATCTTGATTGCTGCTCCGTGCCTGCACCGCACTGATGAGCCGCAACACGGCGAAACAGGGCATGATGTGTTCGTTTCAACTCAAGACATATATGATAAACATGAGCTGACATGATTGGTCTGGGAATCACCTCAAGATGACATAACTTACCAAGATGAATTTTCTAATTAGTAGCCGTAAAAATATTAATTGTTTAGCCATGCGGGACTCTATACTTGATATACCATATTTTAAGCTACATAATCTGAATCGACCTTAAATTCAAAAAGCACTTAAAAGATAAATGTAACTTGTAAAATAGTACCTTTGAATGTAGAATGCTAAATAAGATAAATAATCACAGGTATTATCTAGATTAGTTATCTACTTTTCATAAATTTCAATTCTACAAAAATTGTAATCCACAATTGTTATTTTTAAATCACCAAAATCATGATTACCAAATCTATTTGCTAAAGTTTGAAATTGCTTCATCTTCAAGCGCCATCCAGAATGAATAAAATGGTTATCTTACCTGACACCGAAAAATAAAAAGTTTATAGCTTTTTGATAGAAAAGGACTGTACTGTTCATTAATAAGACTTGGACATTCCATATTGAAATTCAAGATACAACAAGAAAATCATGCAACTTTATGAAATTTTTTAGAATATCTGAAGAGCTTGGGACAGTGATTAAGCACGTTATTTACTAAATGTACGATCAGGTTCCAACAACATAAGTGTAAGACAAAAACTTTCGCAGTTGGGTTATGAAATTAATTATTGTGAAGAGTTGTTTAGATAATAGTTGAGTGTCAGTTTCACTTATAGTAGTCTATTAGTAATTATGGAAACTGCAAGACTGAAAAAACTGAAGTAGGATTATATAACTAAAACAAGAAAGTATCGTGAAAAAATTGATAAGTGAAGGTGAAGGGTGGGTTTTTGGGTTATAGATAGCACTCGATACTTGAACATGATTGTAAGCAGACGGTACTTGTGTTTGAACTGAAAACGCCGTATTTCCCCTTTAAAAGTACACTCGTTGTAGGACGTTCTAATCAAAACGAAGTCTTTGGAATAATTAATTTGTTTCAAAATGTGATATTTTACTTAAAAAAAGATGGAATCTAATGTATTGGTATCTATAAGCAGTACGGGAAGCAGAAAGAGGATAAAGGGGAAGCTAAAAGGTAAAAACAAATGGCTTTGAGGTAAAAGTAGTTATAAGTTAGATCAAAATTAGAGTTCTTCTTTTTCGCTATTATAGATATTCAAACCAGTTTCCTGATTTAGTAAATCGGATGGTAAATATCTGAAGAACCGGACATCCAGTTATCTGATTACAATTTGGAGCTTTAATTCTGAGATTAAGAAGTTTCATTTATTAAATTTGAATCAAAGCGCATTTTTAATTTTGATTTCTTCCACTTTTTGGATAGCCAACTTGTTCAATATTTCTACTTGTAACCTAAACCTGACCATAGTGGTTGCAATAACATAACTTGCTCAAAAATTCGGTTTTAAAATAACATTTTCAAGCTAATGTAAAAATTTCTCATTTTTTGACTTTTTAATAATTTTCAAATACTGTGTTTTGATTTGGAACTCCTCATATATTCTCTCTCTCCATTCTACAAAGAAAGACGGAAACAGAGAATCACAATTCTTTCACATCTTACTGCTGGGTTATGAAATTTTACTTCACGTAAAATCGTAGTGTGATTTAAAAATATCGATGCACAGCATTACCTATGCATTACCCACACTTAATATTTTATTATTTTATTGTAAAATTATTGTTAAATTTACTTAAGTCTTTTGTCTTGTTTTTAAAATATATACAAAATTTTTGATTATAAATATCACCCCACATAATATTTAAGCATTATTTTCAACAAACAGATTATGGGCTTGGTACTCCTACTTTACAGATGTATTTTTGGACAGCAATTGATTTGATATAATATATTTCAAATTTCGAGAATACAATTCACAATACCACATTACGCCCATTCGTTTGATCATTTTAAGTGATTCTGGTGAGCACCGCAGTTGCTCTTGCTACCTCTCCAATATAGTGGATCACTTCAATTACATTGACACACTAAACACTCTTTTTTTTCAAAGGAATACTAGTATTGTGACTATTGTGAGTCCTCTCCAGAGTGCCCCTTCGGATTTTAGAGTGTCCACCCACATTTGGAAATCTGGCAACGCCACTGCATGACACAAAGTTACCGCTGGTTAGTGATTGTGGGTACATATAAACAAGCCGTGTATTAAATTAAATAAAGTTAACTTTGCTTTCAAAACATTGATCAAGTATATGGATATTGAGACTCTTAGAATAATATGTTGTGCTAACTTTGAATCCCTGTTGCGCTATGGAGTTATTTTTTAAGGTAAAAGCAACAATGTGCATAAAGTATTTGTAATTCAAAAAAGAACCATCAGATTTATTAACAGATTAAAATATTCTGAATCTTGCAGAGGGCAATTCAGGGGTCTTAACATTAACTAAGTCCACTGAGGCTTTTAAAAACATTGATGATAGGAGATTAATTGACTTAGCTAATATAGAAAATTGGAAGGAAATTAGAAAACAAACTGATKTMAATGATGCAACATTTTTACTGATTATGAAAATAAAGAATATAGTAGAAAAAAGCCACTTATCAAACAAAACATAAGAATGCTCCTAGGATATCTTGGATAACAAAGGATCTTGTAAAACAAATCAATATAAAGCAGAAATTATACATTAAATATAGAAAAAAAAAACAGCAGAATGATAACTTAAAAAATGCATGCAAGCAACACACCAAAGAGCTATAAATAAGTTATTAAAAAAAGCTAAGCAAGATTATGAAAGTAATAAAGTTCAAGGTTTGCAAAGTGACTCAAAAAACTCTGCACATATGTAAATGATAAACTGGGCAAAAGGATTAGGCACAATTTGAAGCAGATTATTTGACGACAATCGACTGTACGTTAGATGTAAAGGGGGAAAAAGAGATGTCCAATTATTTAAATAAATACTTTTGTTAAATAGGGAAAATACAATTACAGCATATAGAAATTATAAATCATTAGGCCTAGGTGGAGAGAATAAAGCCATAAAAATAAACAGAAACACAATTTTTCTTAAGCCAACCGATACTTTTGAGGTTGCTAAAATTATACATTCTTTAAAAAATAAGGCAGGAGTGGTGGACAACATTCACACAAGTATAATTAAAATGTTAATTGTTAATTGAAAAAGGCGTATGCCCGGACCACTTTAAGATGGCAGTAGTGATTCACAAAGCAGGAGAAAAAACCTACCAAGTAATTACAGACCTATATCACTTATATCGAACTTCGCAAAAATATTTGAAAAGCTGACGTACACAAGACTAATAAAATTTCTCAACAAAAATAGTATTATATCTGAATTGCAGTATGGGTTTAGGAAAGGCCTAGAAACTAAAGATGCAATAGCAAAATTGACAGAAATTATATGGAAAAAGTAGGACCAGAGTGAACCTATTGCAGCAGTCTTTTTGGACTTGACTAAAGCTTTCGACACTGTGGACCATGGAAAATTAATTGAGAAGAGAGAATAGTGTTGGAATTAGAGGTTTTAAATAATAATGTTTATTAGCAATTTGTGATGTACATTTGTATAGTATAAATAACAAGTATATTATACTAGAACAGATCTGCACAAACATGCTAATGATGTGAAGTTCGGTTCTTCCAAATTAAAAGCCTCGTTCTTCTACTCCACATCTACAAAATCATTTCCCCGCAATACATTGCTGCCGATTCACAGCACATAAGGAAACCCAAAACAAAGCCACATTCTTTAGGTACAAAAGAAAAAACAAACAATACTACATATTACGATTTGTGTGCTAGACCATCTAAACCTTAGTAGTATATGTACATCAGATTACCAGGCCACTCTTCAGAATGCTACGTTTAAGATATTTTTTAAATGTCATTAGAGGTAAAGCTCTAATGCCCACTGGAATACGATTTTAATTTGACATATCTTATAGCTAAAACTGCTCTGGAACAGAGCAGTTTGATGATGTGGCACTGTTAGATATTGCTTATGTCTGATATTCAAGTTGTGGATATCTGTG
Organism: Rhyzopertha dominica; assembly: GCA_025024175.1. Classification (NCBI taxonomy): domain Eukaryota; kingdom Metazoa; phylum Arthropoda; class Insecta; order Coleoptera; family Bostrichidae; genus Rhyzopertha; species Rhyzopertha dominica. The sequence continues at coordinate 5,286,127 of QCXZ01000041.1, forward strand.
CGAAAGCAAATTTTATGGTGTAGGTACTGGGGTGCTTTATACAGTAAAATTTTGTGATACATAGATGCACTCTGAGGAAACATGCTCTGTTTAACTGAAAGCCAGTTCATCTAAGAATATCAGCCTAAAATATGCTGGTGCTTCTTTAAATGTAATGCAAAACGCAAGCATGAGTTTTGAAGGCGCTGAAGTCTGTTCATGTTATGTTATGTTAAAAACGGTCCAAAGACAGCACCACAATATTTTAAATGTGACAGCACCAGAGATTCACATAATGTTCTTCTTATGTTAGAATTTAATAAGTCTTTACTTTTATATATTTGCTTTGAGCTCGAGAACCCAGATTTTATTACATTATTGACATGATATTTAAATTTTAAATCAGTATCAACAGCAAGTTTATTGTGACGCAACCACCCACAAAAATGCATCAGATCTTCAATTGCTTGCTGTTGTAGATCTTTCTCTGTTTTCCCTGAGTATACCAATGTAATATCATCAGCATACATGAAATATCTTGCCTGGAGATTGGCAAACTTCAAAGAATGAACATATAACAGATACAGAATTGGCCCGAGCACTGATCCTTGGGGAACTCTACTGTTCATTGTTGCAATAGTACTTTGTTTTCTATTTATCACAGTGTAGAAGCATCTGCCAAACAGATACGACTTAAGCAGTTCATACGCAACTCCACGAATTCCCATTCCATATAATTTATCTAACAGGGCATCCAAATCCACTGTGTCAAATGCCTTTTGAAGGTCTATAAAAACTACTGCTATTATTTTATTTTCATCCAGTTTACTTGCTATAAGTTCTGTTAGATCTGTTGCCGCGCACTCTGTACTGCTTCCCTCCTGGAAGCCATACTGGTAGGAGTCAAAACTAAAATTACTTTTAAGTGTTTTACTAATCTAGTTTTTATTATTTTTTCTAAAATTTTACTGAATATACTTAGCAGAGTAATTGGTCGATAATTATCAACTTCATCTCTTTGCCCCTTTTTATGTATTGCTGTTATTCATTCTTTTTTTAAAACTTCTGGAAAATTTCCATTTGTTAACACTTTATTGCACATTTGAGTCATCATCATCATCGTACATCCCTAATAAGTCTTTTTTTGTTATTCCATCATCTCCTGGAGAACTATTGCTTTTGATGTTATTTATTGCTTTTAGAATTTCCCCACTGTCTGTGGGCCATAAAAAAATGGACGGTGCGTTATTTTCTTCCAAATAGTGTGTTACTTGTCCTTGTACTATAGTGTTTTTTTTTATTTGCCACTTTTTGTCCAATTTCTGTAAAGTATTTATTGAAAACTTCTGCAATGTCTTGACTGTCCTCTATAGCTTTTCCATCTTCCCTTAATTGACTCACTGTGGCCTTATTAGTTATTACTTTCCTCTGCAATAATTGATTAAACACAGTTTCCTTGTATCAGAGCCGGCTTTGTTGAGGTCCATTTTTTCTTTAATGCCGTTCCTAAATTATTTACTGCATTTCGTGCAATTTTGTGGTTATTCCATGTTATCACTGTAGGGTTATTTTTATAATGCTTGTATAGATGATCCCTCTCTTTCGCTTTTTTTAAATAGTTTGTTGTGATCCGATATACAATTCCTGCCATCCGGTAGACCTTTTCTATTGTGCTTTGTTTCTTACATTCCACTATCATGCCTATTAACTTTTTAAAATCAAATTCATAGGTATCAATTTATATCCAACTTGCTTAGAATTTTTTTTACATTTTCTGCAGCCTTAAAATCTCTTTTAAAGCCTGTTGTTGTTTTTTTTTCTTTCCTTTGTCTCTTCCTTAAAAGCCTTTTTTCGTAGTATATCAACTTCCTTTTCCAGCTCTGATACCTTATGTTGCAAATGGGATTGTTCCTTCTTTAACAACTTATTCTCTTTCATAAGATGTTTAATAGTTTTTGAAATTCTTCCGTCATGTTACCATTAAAAGTTATTGCCGCTTCCATATCCACAAACTTTCTATTTAATGTAAGCAGAATATCACGGGTTAGGATTATTAATTGATTCATCACCCGATTCCTCAGAGACACTTTCTTCAGGCCCTGAACAACCACTGCATACCCATTTTTCTTCAGTTTTTCTTTTTTCAAAAGCTAAGTACTGCTCATCAGTAAGCCCTGTGCAACGKTTGTGGTACCATCCTCCACATGGACCCCCACATTGCAGGCTGTATTGTGTTTTTGTTTAACTCTAAGTTTATTAWGAAATTATTTAGACAAAAGAGAACAATTAGTAAGGTTGAATGATGAAAAAAGCACATATTACAGAAATGAAACAGGAGTACCACAAGGGACTATTTTAGGACCACTGCTTTTTGTTATATACATCAATGATTTGTTGGAAGCTTTAAAGAAGCTCTCTTATGCAGATGACACTGTAATTATATGTGGGGGCAGAACATGGGATGATGTTTTACTTAAGGTGGTTGTATACATTTTCAAAGAATTTGACTACATATACCTATTACTCGTAGATATTGATATTTTTCATCGAGTAATAGAACAAAAGATAATTAACTTACTTAGTACTAAAAAATGCATTTGAAATTGAGAAAAAGTGAAATTTTGTTCAGGCATCAATCAAACATCGTTCGCTTGACATGTTCCAAATTGCCACAACATATTCCTCGATGCTCAATCTATCACTCTGTTAAAAGAATCTGACTGTTTTTATTTTAGTTTAGAAAAAAAAACGACTTTAAAAATACATTAATTTCAAAATATCATAGTAATTAGAAAAAAAAAATTTTTAAGTTTTGTTTTAAGGGCGACCTGAAGCAGCTGTTTATAGATCGATTCATGCAAAAACAAATTACATTTTTTATATTATTTCTTAAAAATTTATGAATAAAATTTAGAACAGATAACAGTCACGCCCTTTACCAAGTACCTCCTACCTCTCTCTGGGGGGTAGAGGTTTAGAACCAATACAAGTATTTACGGTTTACAATGCCCATAAGCTTTTATTATCTCGGTTTATCATTGGTCATTACAAGTCTGCAAAGGTTTATCAAATATAAAATGCTTTTGTCGTCGATGCTTGTGTTGGTACTTACCGATTACGTACTACACTTATTGCAGTATTGTTACGAATTTTTCCACTTTATATCTATGCTTGTGAAATAATTAAATGAATTATGCTGGGTACAGATATAAATCGCCCTCAAAAGTTAGCTTAATACCTTACCTAACGCAAGATATGTAAATTCGACTGGTCAGCAGTCTTACAGTAAAGTTAAAATGTTACCAATACACTACGGAAAAATGATAGCATATCTTTCTGTCTTTTAGGTCTTGGTGTTAATTAATTCGCATCTTGTAATTACAATAATGTAGAATAATCACAGTAAGATAAAAACAGCGAAGTTCAACTTAGCTCTCCGGCGTAATAACAGTTTTAGAACAAAACTGTTTCAAATGCGATAGGTACTCGACATTTTTATAGATTTTTTTCAAACTCGTGCGCAAAGTTATTAATAACAGGAACATATAACGTCCTAATAGTAGACAAACACTCACATATACAATTAACATCAGAAATAAATCTAACGCCCCATCCATAAAATTAAAAAAAAAGGGTAAGATGCAATAAAATAATATGCATTTTGCCAATAAAATCTTTATTTAATTTAAAATATTTAAAATCCAGTAATGTTAGGAATTTTTATTGCATTATACTAATTGGTTGTTCCGAAAAGTATATTTTTTGTCTATTAGCAACATAACATTTCCACGCTGATTGTACTGTTTACACCCCTGTACTTTTATTAATTTGAGGACGGTCGGTACCTTTACCAAATTTGTGTAAGATGGCATGGCTAGAAATTAGGGGTAAAATAATTAATGTAAATCTTGCTCAGGTACAACTAAATAACTTTCAATTTATGAACTTTCTTGGAAGAAGGTATTAAGCATCAAAATGAGTCAATAAAGGCGTAATAGGGTTTTACCCTAAATTATCATGCATAACCGCCAGAGAATTAAAATTTTATGATACATTTTCAAAGACAATAAAAATTTTCCGGTGTCACCCCTTAGCCAAATTGTTACCAGAAAAACAAGGGAAAAATTCACAACAACTCTTACTGAAACATAACTTTCGCGAGTGGCCTTTTTACATGATTTCTTTTTATCTAATATTTTTGTATAACTAGTTCGCGCAGATTCGTGCAAGATTGATTCACTTGTATGAGATATGTCTGCGTGCAGTCCTTAGCGCTGAATATTTATTGATGCTTGGAACTGGCTGTAATTGCATAATGCATACATCTTTGTCCATCATAGTAACAAATGAGATACTATTGTCTGTATATCTATGTTTTGCAGTTGATTTAGTTTTTAGTTCCGGTTACTCTGTATGTAGATAATAAAAAAACCGCGTACTAACTGCAGAAATCTACCTTTGCTACATTAGTTTCTTTTAACTGATATTAATCATAATAATACTTTACAAAAACAACAAGATAAAAACAGTCAAACACAATTTAGTTTAGCTTTTAACTAATGACAATTTTAGTAAGGAGCAAAAGAACAGTTAGTAATTGTTATATGTGTTACTTAATATGCACAGAAAAATAAATTTTTTTATTTTTTATAAAACTATTAGTACCTAACTGTAACAAATAGCATCATGGTAAATACGACCTCTTAAAAAATACTTTGTAATTCAAACTCTGTAAACAATTGAATGTAACAGGACTCGACTACTGCGACGTCATGTCTATTTCTGACTTGACTTGACTGGGTCACTATGAATACTTTTGAAAAGAAAATGTCCATCACAATTAATATCATTGTTCAAGAACTGCATGCTACTTGAAATTAAAAATCAACATATTCCTGGGGGTATGAAGGTGCGCGAATTAATAAAATGTCATTGCACTTTTGTTTTTTTTCTATCTGTTTGTTTGTGCATAACATTGTAAGTGTTGTACCTATTGTACTACGCTTCTGTCTTTAAAACCTTCCTAGAAACTAGTAATATATAATATATACAATCCCTTCCCCTCACAACAATTACGTCACCAGAATAAATTGCCTTCAACAGTTGAGAAAACTAAGAGAAATTCGCTTTGCTTTGCGTTCAAGATTCTATAAAAATGCTTCATTTGTCGTAATATTTATCATTAAACAATTAAATATAATCTCCTATTTCGACAGCTTAAGTTACATGTAGATAAGCACGTTATTATAAAGTGATTATTTAAAATTTGTATGCTGTTAAATGTAACATATCTCGTGCAGATTGTCCGTAAACTACTCGGGCTCTGGGAGCCCGTTGGGGTTGAAAAAGTGCAATTCTCAACACTGCTTGGTAATAAAACGAAAAGGGGTTTTATTGTCTGTTTACTATTCAGTAGGTACCTGCACATGGTAGGGTGTACTAGCCCACTTTAACCCGATCATATCTTGAGTGGGCGTTTACTTCCCAAATATTGTGTTCACAGAACTATCAGCGCTTCCTGGTGGAATTTAGGTTTCGGTAAAAGGTGTACCACTACCTTAAAGGCTGAATACAGTCCTTAATCCAAACACCTTAAGGATAATTGTGTATGGTTTACATTATAGTGTTGCAACTTACGGCATCATAGCTTAGGGCTCTACCAACAAGACTATTTTCAGTTTATTGGAAAGTGTACATAAAAGAGTCATCAAAGTGCTTATGAAAGTGGATAAATTTATCACTTTCAAGATTCAAATCCATACAATTGCCTAGAATACAGAAAGAAGTTGGAAGAAAAAGCCATAAATTTACTGCCATCAACATGTATAATAAGCTGCCTGACAATTTATGTATTTATTTGTGTTAACAGATTAATTTTCTATTCTGTTTTGACAAGGATTTATTATTGTTTTGCTATGATAACTACGTTTTTGTTGTTACTTGGTTTTAGTTTTGTGCCAGATTGCGTACAGATGTTTTATACCTCTGCAGAGTACAGATGTATTAGTTACTATTATTGTAACCTGGTTTAAGCCGTATGTAATTCACCTATTTTTCTTTGCTCTGCCCCTAGACATTCTTTCCATAGTCGTATCCTGTATTATTACCTGCAAGCGAATCCTAACATTTTTTTGTCATATTCAGATCCTCCGCTAACACCAACATTATCAGTAGCATCTCCTTTCCACCACTACCCCCGGATGACAGGAGCAAAGAACCTTTACCGCTTGGTGTTGATTCACCAGAAATGTCTTCATACAGACCAGTACACTAAGTGTCCTTAGTTTGAAAACTCAAATGTACCAAAAGATAAATTGAATTCGGCGCTAGATTCATTTTATTCTGATTTAGCACCCATTTCAAATGAGAATTCTAACCCTGGTTGTTCAAACACCACAAGAACCCGAAGATGTTGGTCCAGTTGCAGTCAAACAAGTCAAAAGGAAGAAAAGGACTACGGTAAACCTAACTAAATTAGTATTAGATCATTAGTTTTTTTGTTTTTGCAGATAGCACAAGGATTGGCTATGAAGAAGAAAGAAGTTTCAAAATTGGTCGATAAGTGGAAAAATGTCCAGAAAAGCATGGATTGATTGCCATAAGTTTGTAATAAAATTTATGTAAATAAGTGACGCTATTTGTTTTATTTTTCTATAAAAAAAGATGATCATTAGATATACAAATATAATAAAGTATTTGAACGCCACTACGGACTAGACCTCATCGCAGGGTATCGTTTTCTAGCTTCTTTTTTTAGAACAAACTTTGTACTTTATTTTTTTAACTGCTAAAATTTTGGGGTTTTGTGACCTGCTGTGGGTATGTAAGTATACTTTTTACCATAATAAGCTGTTTAGACCAAAAATTAAACTGTCAGCAGCTCTATTTTATTTTACAGTTATTAATCTAACTTACAATAGACTTTGTCCCATATTTGATATTATTATCATCAGTTTTTCTATCATTATTATTGCTATCTGAACACCATTTTTTTAATGACTATTAATGATGTAGGTTCAAAATTTACTTGTGAATTAGTGTTATTTCATCAGGACATTTTTGCATCTAATTATCTCTAAAATTTATAAAAGTTCTACATTCATCACAGTCTGCATCATAATTTGTATATCCCATATTTTGCATCATAGGAACTATATCTCTATTATTAAAAATATTTTCTCTTGAAGAATTAAAAATAGTTTTTACCAAAGGTAAAATAGATTAATATGTTTTCTTTATAAATTTTTTTTTAATTTTGTTGCTAATGTTACCAACATAATAAATTGAATAATATTGTGAAATATTCATTGTAGGAATATTTTTGAGTATTGATTAATTACATAGTTTTTTATTTAATAATTTATTAACTGTTTTAGTTTTTATACCATTAATCTGTCGTACTACATTTAATTCCTTATTAAATTTAGTGTGATTACTTTTTATGTAAAACAGCTATTTTATATTTCCATGTATGTAAATTCATACCATGTTTAGCTATGCTGCTAGTAATGGGTTTTCTAAAATATATTACATTCAATTTTAGAATGAACCTCTTTTAAAATATATATTGGCAAAACCTATTGATGAGCTATAATAATAGTGAAACAGGTCTGTCTAGTTTAATTCTAAATTGTTCTGATTTTCAATTCTAAATTAATTGAATATTAGATATCTTAGCATACAGGTGGTTAATAATAATTATTTTCATTCTTCTAAATTACCTGTCGATTTCTGTAAATGTTTGAATCATTCATGATGTACTTCCATTCGTAATTGTCCAGCCAAAATGGGCGACGAAGAACTGTCCTTTGGTAGAGATTCCTGTACAGGAGTCACATTATTGTAATCTGACATGAACCCAATTAAAAACCTTTGAAGCATCTTAGTTCGGCAAGTATATGTAGATAACCGACAGCATGGCACCGTAAATGAACTCAAAAATTCATTAAAAAAAGTTTGGGCCAATTTGGAACCAAGAATATTAAATAATTTGGTTGGAAGGATGAATTCTAGAATTTTCCGAACTTTTGGTTACCTTAACTACACTGTATGCATATAAAGTAGGTATTTATACATATGCAGCCAATGTTTTTCTTTTCATCGAAGGTGTGTTTAATAAAGTAAACAAAAATTTGTTGCAAAAATGTGGAACAAAAAAATATCAATATATCTTCCTTTTTCAAGCCCTCCATTTTTTTACCTGGCAGGTATTTTAAATTGTTCTGTGTCCTATTACAATATTGACATTAATATACAAAATTTAGTATTTTCATATACTGGAGTAACATAAAATATCCCATTTCCCTATTTATCAAAGGATTACAATAAAAATGTTGAAATAAAGTTTACATTACAAGGATAGCATTTTATTTTCTGCATCTAATTTTAACAATCTGTAATACTCGAGAAGTGTAAATTACAAAATAACAATCAAATTATATTAACAATGTAAAATGTGCCCTAAGCTAAGTATTTTGTTTATATACATACGTACCGGTGATTTTTCTAAAAACTAGTGCTTTGCCAGGCAGCCTTGCCAAGCAAGACCACCACAGGCCATCGAAACAATAAAATATACAATCACAGCGATTACCAGTCCAATGATAACATACAGTTTGACATTTTTCCAGAACATTGCACGTGCCAAATTTCTGCTCGTTTTACGAAAAGTAATGGACTGAAACATTCAAAACTGATTAAAAAATAACAGTATAAAATTTGCATCTTACCCCATTGGTCAAATTCTCTGTTTTATTTACCAAAAGTTCTAAACGCTCGCCCCTCATTGCGATGTTATCTGAAAGAAAATTGGAATTTTACAAAAGAACTAACTGGTCATTATGACCTGTACGGAAATTACAAGTTGTTTCATGAATGATAACATAGGTGAGCGGTTAAAAAGTTTTTTACATAATTTTACCTGAAACATATAAAGGATTTTGGGCTGCTGATAGTTTTTGCCTATCACGTCACGTTTTTTTTAGTGATGGATGCCTGTATTTAATATTTATTAAATAGCAGCAATTACAATGAATAAATAATTCCATCTCTTTAGAACAATTACACATTATATATACAACTTTCTATTTTTCATCCCAAGGTTTTTTGTTATATATGTGGACAATGTGCCTTAGTAAAACAAAGAAAAAATATAACAGACTTTAGATTTTGCCTTAAACACTGAGACAATGGATTTACGGTATACCAAAATCATTGCTATTTGGAACTACTATGGTGTGGCAAGAGCAAACAAATCATACTAACGATTGCTATTTTTATTTGAGCAATGTAACGAAATATAACTCTAAAAACCGTCACAAAATCGTCTATCCTAATGTTTCATTGGTAACAAAGCCTGGCATTGAGTACAAAACAAAAGAATATAGGCTATTTATACACTCTTCGAAAAGAAGCCTGAAAGCTGTTCTTCTACATATTGCCAATAAATATGTGTCAATACCTGTCGCACATTCAGTTCAACTTAAAGAAATTTATACTAACTTAAAAAGTGTTTTGGACAAAATAAATTGTATTAAACACAATTATCTAATTTGGGGTGACTTAAAAATTTTGTGCATACTTTGTGGTCAAGAACAAGTGGGATAGTACAGCAAAAGATTTAAACTGGAAAAAATCAGACTGGCTGTTTCGAAAAAAAAGTGGAAGTTGGAAAAAAGAATGTTATTCATGCCAATTTGACAGATCATGAGAAGTTATTGCTTCCACCGCTGCACATCATACTTAAATTGATGAAAAAATTTGTCTCTGTTCATGGTTTCCTAATTTGTTTGGTATCAGAAAACTAATTAAAGTTGCAACATGAGTTTGAAAATTCATGTTTTATATTACCACATTGACTATTTTCCAGAAAATCTTTTATAAATTAAAGTCACTTTTTTCTAATAATATAACCTTTCGACCTATTATTTAGGTCTTTGTCGAATATTTTTATTTTGCAAATTGACAAATTGTTATGAAAATTAATATGACATTTACAATTTTGATATTAATATAAAATGTACCTTCAAGTTTGTTCCTTTGCTATTATTGTGGATGGTAAATGTGACAGTAAGAGGGTGTGTTTAAATGACGGTGTAGTAGGTATTACTTAGTCCTTGTATGTCAGTCCTGTCGTTTACACATGTGTTTTTTTGAATATCTATCATTTCTAAAAATTATCTTTTACGTTTATGTTGTTCCGTAGTAATAATTTTGGTATTATCAATGTCAAAAGTGGGGTCAGTTTGTTCTTGATGTTTTTTTTAAAGCTGTGTAGTTGTTATAATTTTTATGTTGTTGTAGTCTGTTTTTTAAGTATTGTCCTCTCTGTCCTATATATTGTTTGTTACATTCTTTACATTATATACTGTATATTGTGTGTTTTCTTGTTTCTTTTAGTGTTTTTGTTTTAATGGTGTGTAGAATTGTTTAATTGTGTTAATTATGTAATTTGGAAGTTATGTGGTTTTAGTAGGTTTTTTATTTTTTGAGTAAGTGGTGGTATATATGGTAAGGTTAAGTACGTTATGTTTGTGTTTTTTTTTCTCGTTTTTCGTATTGAATACCACAACAACATAAAAATAATAACAACTACACAGCTTTAAAAAGCATCAAGAACAAACTGACCACACTTTTGACTTTGATAATACCAAAATTATTACTACGGAACAATATAAACGTAAAAGACAATTTTTAGAAATGATACATATTCAAAAAAACCTAAACACATGTGTAAACGACAGGACTGACATACAAGGACTAAGTAATACCTACTACACCGTCATTTAAACACACCCTCTCACCGTCACATTTACCATCCACAATAATAGCAAAGGAACAAACTTGAAGGTACATTTTATATTAATATTAAAATTGTAAATGTCATATTAATTTTCATAATAATTTGTCAATTTGCAAAATAAAAATATTCGACAAAGACCTAAATATTAGGTCGATACGTTATATTATTAGAAAAAAGTGTCTTTAATTTATAAAAAAAGGAGCCAGAACCTACAAATAAATACAATAAGAAAAATTAACACAAAAGGACTCCACAAAATAAACATCAATATCTATAATAAGGGGAACGTTTTCACCAAGACATTAAAGAAGATATCAAGGCTAATGGGATGTCAGTATGATGAATGACTGTTGGATGATCCACAGACAAACAGATGAAGAACATTGGCGGAATCTAACAAAACAAAGCATTTATTCAAAAACAATAGCAGAGTGTTTAATTCTATGTTCATTTTTAAGTGTTTGTATTGCTTCGTCTTATTTATTAAATAGTTAAAACCTGTAATACATGTAAAGATTTTGTTTCACCCGAAATTTATACATMTTTTTCTTCAAATTTCAAAATTATCTGTATTTTGCTAAATGWGATGTGATAGGTATCATAAAAAAGTGATTTATATTTAACTTATTACTACTWTAACAAACATTAACCATTCAGTAGAAAAACTTTTAAAAAGTTTAATTTCGCAGACCTATGTAATAAGMTTGACCCGATTGAAAATGCAACCCCAAATACATTTTTGCAGCAGTAACATGAATGACTGCATTTTATAAAAAAAAACATGAAACAGACAGCTGTATTCATTTGTAAATTATGACAAACTTAAACGTGTAAAAGAAATATTGTTTTTGAATAATGCAACAAATGCTTACAAAAGCGGGACAAATAGCGTCCCACTAGCATTGCCTGGGACAAGTTGGTAAAAGGGGGCCGGCTGGCAACCCTAGAAGTATGAAAAAAAAATGTAAATGAATTTACGATTGTTATATTTTGTTAGTAAAAAATAAATTATAATTTAAATTTGAACATGCATTATGAAACATTTTATGTATTCCACTCCTTATTTTTCTGGAAAATTCATTCATTCAATAACAGTTTGAATAAATCACCAAAAACCTACTGATATTGGCATGGAGTCACTGTGTGTATGATTTGCATAACATTATATTAAAAAATAATTCCATGCAGGTGCTTTATTACCATTCATGTCAAGTTACTAATTCAGCAAAACATTTCATGCTACTTAAATAATTATAAATGAAAATGAGGAGGTAACAAATAAAATGGTATACATCATATTTAGGCTAATAAGCAGGATCACACTAACGCTAAAGCCTGCAGCCGCCGCTAGTCTAATTTTTAAACTGACCCAGATTTCACTTTCGAACATCGCTCACCTATATTCTTGACCATAATATCCTTCAGTTCATCAAGTTCTCCATGTACCCGAGATATCGTATCAAAATCATGCGATTCTGAATAATGTTTCATTTCATTAGCCAATACAGGAGCGAATTCGGCGTTCGTTGCGTACGCTATTATAGCATCACTACCACCATAGCCAGCTTGAAATCTGCGCTTGATCTCATTCAGGAAAAGGAATGCTCGCGACCGTTCAAATTCCTTAAAAGGGACACAATGAATAGGGAACAATTAAATAATAATTTGTATTTACGTCATCTGTTATGCACATGTAGATAATTCCATCCTCACTGATGTAGTGAAACAGGTAATTCCCATGGGAATATGTCAGTTTTTCGTTTCTCTGCGGAATTTTTGCTATTATCTGTTCTGTAACTTCAGCGAAGTTACCTGCGCACGAGGCATACTTTGCCAGCACCGTTGTTCCTCTGGTAACCACACTGTATAGAATAGGCATCTATAATTGCGCATAAAACTTTGTTATCACCGTATAATACAAAAATGGTAATCAGCTTACCTTGGATTGGACAAAAATACAAACTATATCTGCTTATTGTGCTGTTACAGCTGATCCACACCTTCGAATACCATGAATATTAGACACTAGCTAGTTGAAAGACCTCAGTCTATTTGCACTTAGAGCAACGACATCGTGAGCTAATCGAAGCTGAAACAGGGCTGAAATAAACAACAAACGTCATAAACTGTGGACACTTTAAAACAACAAAAGGATACGAAAATGTGTCATCTTAATTCTTAATGCGCAATGCGCACTCGTTGTCAAGTTGTCATGTATATATATGCAACCCGCGACATAGAATGTCTGCAAGGTTGTCTAACTTAAGGAATTATGTGCTCCACCCTAAAACTGCGGATTTGAACACCCTCTCATTTGAAAAACAATTTTCTTCAGATATTTGTTCAAATACGAAATAATAATTCTTACACGTTATATCAACGTACTGGGCTATTTCTTGTACTCTGCGATTGATGATTTAAAATTAAAGGAAATTTTTCATAGATGCATTGTTGATGCCAAAATAAATTAAATAGAATCTTTGCTACTTAGAAGCAGGGCCGGTTCAAGCAAAAATGCCGCCTGAGGCGGCTGAAAATTTCGGCGTCCCTAACAGTAATAAAAAAAATGCATTACCTAACGGAAATTAACTTTATTAACATAACATAATCATACTCTTAACATGCAGGAGAAATAAAAATAAAATAAACTAAAAGCATAATAAAAAACTTTTTTGGATTTTTCTTTGGCATAATCGTCGATAACATCGTCAGAATTTATCATTGCACACAATTCATGCTCCATGGCAAGTATAGCTAAATCGGTTAATATATTTTGGGACGTTGTTGGCCGTAAGTAGCTTTTCATTAATTTTTAACTTTGAGAAGGAGCGTTCTCCAGTTGCCACAGTAATTGGAATGGTTATCAAGATCCGTAATGAAATAGCAACGTTGGGAAAGTTTTCAGTTAAATTAGTTGCCTCAAGATAGGTTCAAACTTCTAACGCCTTCGAGTTTTTATTATTTTGCATTATTTCTCGCAAACTAAGAAGTTCAGTGTGTAGTTCACATTAATGGCAACATCTAAGTAGTATGGCATAAAAAATCCTATTTTAAATTCTTTAATAGGACTGCAAGAGGTTCATTTTCATGTCTTCTGCAATTTCTTTAGACATTAATTAATTCACACATTAATGGTAGTACTACAATGTTAAAATATATTTTAACTTTAAAATTGTTAAAAATAAATACATAAATGATTGTACCACCTGTATTACAAGTTTGATATACAGGGTGATTCATTAAGAATGGGCAATCTCTGAATTGAAGATTCTACACACCAAAATATGGTCATTGGGTTAACATGCCTTATGCAAATGTTGCAGGTTTACGACATACAGGGTGTTCAAAGTTGGAATTTTTATTTGAAATTTCTCACTAATTTTGTGATTTTAAGCAGTATCGTCTGGAAAATTGACAACTATGTTTTTTGGTAAGATAATTATACCCTGTTACTTAAGTAAATAAAATTATTATATCTTTTTTGCCTAACGATTTATGGCTAAAATGACTAGAAAATTTAAAAGGCAGTTCCATTTTCAATAAAAAAGCACTCTTGTTTATTTCATGTTACTCTATCAGTTTTTGAGTTATTTGCATTTTAAACATTCAGTATAAACACTCCTAAGCCACCGTTATTACTTTGACTTTTTTTCAAATAGGCTTGTGTCAGCATGCACTTATCAATTTTTCGTGTGAAGATAAATATTAAATATAACAACTTTACTGACACTAAATAAGAGTGTTTATTGTATTTTTCTAATTCAACTAGTATTATTTGTACTAAAAATTCTAAAATAAGAAAATGCTACGACATAATCAATTTTCTAACAGTGAAATGCGTCATATAATTTGTGTTTTTGCTTAGTCAAATTATAGTGGACTTGGTGCAGCCATAAGGTATTTAGAATTATACCCAAATCGAAAACAACCCAATCACAAACTGTTCAGACGTGTTTATATCGCCTAGGCGAAACATGGTGTTTACGTCCTAAAAGCTTAAATGATGCTGGAAAAACTATCAACGCCGATGATGAAGACGAGGTTTTGGTTCGTATTCGGAAATTCAGATCTCGTCGGTTAAGTGCGGCAACAGGAATAAGCCAATCGTCTATCTGGAGAATTTTAAAGAAAGATAATCTGCATCCATATCACTATACTCCTGTCCAAAATTTGTTACCTCGAGATTTACCAGTTCGCCTACAGTTTGCTCAATTTATCCTAGGTAAACAAACCGCAAGCCAGGATTTTCTTAATAACCTCCTTTTCATCAATGAGGGGACGTTTACTAGGCGAGGTGTTTTTATTTGGAAAAACAATCTTCTGTGCGACTCCGAAAATCCACATGCTCTAAAGGAACGACATTTTCAGCACGAATTCAAGGTTGGTGTGGTGTGATATTTGTTTTTTTATTGGTCCTTATGAACTTCCTCCTGATCTGAACGGGCCCCTCTATTTAAAATTCCTTGAACAAAATTTAAACACACTACTAGAAGATGTACCACTAGCCATAAGGCGGAACATGTTTATGCAAGATGGAAAACCGCCACATTTTGTCTGCCAGTACGCCAATACCTGAGTGAACACTTTCCTCACCGGTGGATTGGGCGTGGCAGTGAATTTGTTTGCCCACCTAGAAGTCCTGACTTCAACCCTCTAGACTTCTCAATATGGTCGCAAATGAAGGACATGGTTCACAAAGAAACAATTAATTTTATCGAAGAATTACGACAGATTATTCAAGAAGCTGCTAATATTATTAAAAAATAGTCGACAAATGTTATTTAATATTCAAAGATCTTTAAGGATACGCTTTACAAAGTGTATTAGAGTGGAAAGCGGTCATTTTGCGCATTTACTTTGAAGATTTCTTTTATTACTTAGTATTTTAACAGAATCAATTCATTAAATGTTTAAAATGCAAATAACTCAAAAACTGATAGAGTTACATTAAATAAACAAAAGTGCCTTTTTTTTTATTGAAAATGACTACATTTTATGGTCATTTTAGCCACAACTCGTTAGGCAAAAAAGATATGTTGTATTTTACTTAAGTAACAGGGTGTAACTAGCACTAAATTCGTTATTCTCTTGCCAAAAAATATAAAGTTGCCAATTGCTTAAAATCACAAAATTATTGAGAAATTTCAAATTAAAATTCCAACTTTGAACACCCTGTATCTCGTAAAGCTGCATAATGCATATTAAGCTGAATCACCATATTTTGGAGTGTAGTATCTCCAGTTCAGAGATTGCCCATTCTTAATGAATGACCCTGTATATTCAAAAAAAATTATTCAGGTTCAAAAAAGTGACTATTTTGGTTGAAGTTACTGGAACGTTTTTTTCCTAAAATGCAAAGTGCAGCTACCAAATGTTTTCAGGACCTGTTTGTTCGGGGATCGGATTTAAAATTCATTCTCATTTTCAGTTTCAAGAACTATACACATAGAAATCGAAAGTGCCCGCATCCCTCAACGGGTACGCCGTTTACGTCGAGGCAATCGATCCCGAGGCACTCTCGCGCTCTCCCCCTGGTCCGAATCCGTCGAAAACAACCCCTCGCGCGCTCGGGCGACACCCTCTCGGCCTCCACGCACATAGCTATGCACGGCGACGCGCAGCAGTGCGTGCCGACGAACCGAGCGAGCGCAAGCGATGGTACGCCGCAGCACCGGGTCGAGCGGCCTGACGGAGAAGGCGTCCGCGGAGGTGGCCACGAAATGATTTCTGTGTAGTGCGAACCATGGAGGACAGTTCGCCGGACCTGAGCCTGAAGCTCAGGCGGGGCTCCAGCGATTCGAGGGACTCCTTCTACATGGACTTCGACAAGGGCATCGACTCCGACATCGAGGAAATGGGGACTACGTCCGCCGCTGACCTGGGGGACACCGCGACGGATACTCCCACCACCGTGGGGCTGGTCAAATCGGAGGGGACTAGGTAGATTTCAAAAACAAGTGTTGGAAATGAAAATTTTCGTTTGAGGATGTATAGGACGAAGGAATTCGATACTTCCTCGTTTCCCTCTTTGTTAACGAGCTCTTTCGTATCGAATTCCCGTTGGCTTGCACGTGAGTCTTGCGAGAAAGTGAGTTCGTGTTTCGTGTTGGAGCATAACATGCGATTGTATGTGTGTTAAGCAGGGGAAAGAGGTGTTAAGAGCGGCGTAAAATATGAATGCATCTCATGCCTTTGAATCTCTTATAATTATAATCTAAGGCCCCAATTGAAATTCAGGTTTAATGTATAGTGTGGCATAATGGAAAGCCCAATTGAAATTTGAGTTTAACCTATCGAGTGGCATAAGGTTGTTCAAACATTTTTAATGCGTGCACATTAGAGACGAGAGCAATGTTTCGATACTTTGATGGTTTAAACAGGACGGAGCACCCCCTCCTTAAATGAGGGAAGTGCGAAAATATTTGAATGAAGTTTTTCTCAACTCCTTGGTTGTTGAAACGGACCAGTACTAACGCCTTCTCCACCTCTCGATCATTAGGTTTTAGATTTTTTATGTGGGGAACAAATAAAAACAAAGTTGAGAATGGCAATCAATAGGAGTTCTATTAGACAAGCTTAGCTATCTGTTTGAAGCTATGTAATACATGCATTGATAATGATGTTGGTATTTTTGAAGACAATAATGTAATAAACCAATATGAGTTTGGCTTAGTTTTTAAACAAGTATAAATACTTAATAGCACTTTTGTTACAGAAATAAAATTCAATCAATTCATTTAACACCACAATATTTCACGTTTCCATGGCTAACTAAAACAGAAAATGTTCAAATAATCATATTTAGCTTAAAATTGGCCGATGGTTTGCAAAAAAAATATTACATATATATCATATCTCTTGAAAAATTGAACGACAATATCTGATTAGGGACACCATTTACTACAATTTTGTATTTATACATTTAGCGACATTAGAGAAAGAAGATATCGTCAAAAATTTTTTCAAAATAGGTACCTAACAAACCATTAACTTTTTAAAAAATCCAGAGGGTGTATTAAATTAAACTCACAAAAATGCAAATCTTTCCCTATTTAACATTCAAATTGTGTCTTGAGAGCGTGTAAGTTTGCTATTACTTGCGATTTTTGCTAGAATATTTGAATATTTATGTTAAATTTAGTTTCTGAATGTTTCTCATGCTTTGACTAAGGTGGACCTGATGATGCTGTAAGCTGAACTTGATCGTCGTTATTACTCAATAAATCTGCGGAAGAAGCTATTTTGATATTCTTTTTTTAATTTTTATCACTGTACTGTACCACACGCGGAATGCATTATGTTTTTGCAAAGCTAGTCCACCTGATATTTCTTTTTAAATCAGACAATCTTAAGAAAAACAAAAGAAATTACTAAAGCGTACAAAAATTTCACTTTTAAGCTATTATAGCAGCAACTATATTCCCTTAAATCTAACCAAAAACTGAATAAAATGTTATACACTACGATTTTGAAATAAGCTGTACAAAACCCTAAAATAATTTTGATCACTTATGCAGGCAAGACGACAGTACTGAATGTTTTCAATAATCAGGAAAAATTAGCCAAAGGAGAAGATACGCCGTCATACATGGTGGTAAAAAAAATGGCATTTGTTGAAGATGCAGAGGATATATTTTAATCTTCTTCAAAGAGCCACGATTACCACGTTAGAATGAATGGATACCATCCACCTATAATTAAAAAAGAAAGAAATACACAAGTGTGACTACTAAAAAAATGACTGAATGGCCTAATTTAAATGACCTAACATTTGATGCTTCAGTATTAAAAGTCTATTTGCTGAAACTAGCGAAGTATAATGATTGAAAGTTTGTTTTCAGACATTCTTATCATTGTCACCTGAAATTTTGTGAAGGATGTCAAATTATGATATGAATATTGGGATAATAAGTGGAAAATAGGAGGACGGTTTATGTATTTGGCAAGAAGTTTTTATACAAATAAAAAATGAGGTGTTGGTTTTCACTTGTAAATCATATCCTAAAAATGTACAATGTAGTTATTGCTAATTTTCATTATTTCTTTATCACTGAGCACGACCCTGATAGCGAAATATCATAAGAACATAAGTAACTCGAATTTATGTTCTCTAAGCTTAACGTTACAAATTAAAAAGAGCTCTGAATAATCTTAGCAGCTTCACTGCACACATTAACAACATCAAATAAAGGTGAACACACAACGAGTGTATTCAGTATTGGGCTGAATATTTTTATTTTTTGTTTTCACTCCATTAAAGACACCGCTACCGACCCTGGTACTATCACATCCTTGGTCATAACATTTTTATTGGAATATTTAGGTAATATAATATGTTAGACATCTCGAAAGCCATAACTTAGTCTGATTGCTAAAAAGTTTCCCTTTACTTCACAATTTATAATGATCAGTAGATACTAAATATTATAGCAACAATTAGTTTTTGCTGTCTGATTTAACGACAGCTTTTTGGAGACACCATCCATTATTTAATTTAGGAAAACCCTATTTTTAGTTGGATAGAAACTTGACGTAGAACATAACTGTGTGTCGTATTGAACACACTCCTGATGAGCATAAAATGCCAAAGATTTCTTTAGAATACAATTTCTTACTTGTTTATTACTAGGTTACACTGAAAATAAGTCACTGCTAACAATATATAAATGTTTTGTGTCTATAGCTGATAATGTCAGTGAAGGACTATATACATGATTTTTTTTAATGAATGACGTGAATTGAATCCGTCTGTCATTGTCTGATCTCCAACTGCATAAACATGTCGTCCACATAACTTGGCTAAAATAAAACTTTAGGTTTTATTATTTTATTTTTGGTTACAATTTGGAGATAAATTTTCTTTGTAGACCAAGTTATTGAACATAATATAGCTTTAATTCAGACATATTTTAATTATATTTGATAGCTGTATTTTTTCGTTGACGGGAGGGAATATTTTGTTTTATTTTTCATAATGATCTATCACATCTTATATACTGATTTTTACTAAACAATTTTCAATCCACTTAAATATTAAGTGGCAAATAAGCGAATACTTAAAATATTTACATTTTCATTCTGAAGTTCTAAAATTGCACTGGCTGTGATTATTTTTAATATGACGGATACCTTTCAATTTTCATATCAGTTTAACAACTTTTTGTTTGAAAACATATAACATGATTCATAATAATACCTAGATGGTGTTAATAGGCCATAATATGGTACATATACCTTAAGATTCTTAATAAGATCGTCTGTTGAAAATCCTGATCTTTTGAAGCTCACAATGCTCATACATGCTACTCTGTGTCTGCACCATTGCCTGAGGATTCAATTCAAGTTTTAGGATTTTCCTTTAGGTGTTCAAAAATCTTGAATTAGGTACAGCTTTTTTTATGTTAAGTTTATTTCATATTTTGTTATTTTATATAAATAATGTAATTTTCTTAACAGCATTTATTTTTGTACTCAAGTTACGTTGGATTCTATTCTTCTTATTAATTATTTTTGGATGCTTTGGAAAAATAATGTTTAACCTTTTCTAATGTTAATTCAGAT
The DNA here is from genome assembly GCA_025024175.1 of Rhyzopertha dominica. NCBI lineage: Eukaryota > Metazoa > Arthropoda > Insecta > Coleoptera > Bostrichidae > Rhyzopertha > Rhyzopertha dominica. The sequence goes on from QCXZ01000041.1 coordinate 5,306,468, forward strand.
GAGATTTATTAGCAAAATATTTATCATAACATGAAAATAATTGGTACCCCTATAATACTATACAGTATACAACTACGTCTAAAAAAGCGGTGTCAGCCACTTAATTTAGTAACGAGGCTTCTTTGTACCAAAAGCTGTGGGTGTTATAATGGCAACTAATTTACAACGGGGTGTCGATTATGGCTAGTTGAAATTTCACAGCTGGTTTCGGTTCGGTTGTTGTAGGAAGAGGAACTTCCGCAGTCATTGTCATAGTTAGCATGAGTGCACTACGACTTTTCACTGATTAGCCAGGCCACAATATTTGTTAGATTTTAGCTTAAAAAATATCATATATTTATCTCGTTAATCTGCTTTCAAAGCTAGTGAAGTAACAAGCTTTTATGTCAGTATTATTTATTTATAAATTAGTAAATAATTTTGTATATACTCGTAGTTATTGTTTATTACTTGCTACTTCTGTAAATTTTCATATCGCCGCAAGTTAAAAAGATAGTTCATTTGGTAACAAATAGCCTAATCTGGCAACTAGCTTCATAATTTCAACGTTAAGCGTGCACCTGTACTGCACCGGAGAGGAGAAGCCGATATATGTCGAGTCCAATCCGAAGATTCGGAAGTCCGGCAGACAGCATTAAGCGATTATATGGGTATTGGCGTTTACTTATTTTGTTATATTCTTTTTGTATGAAATTCTTCAATGATTTCAGATTGACTAAATTTATAACATGTATTTAATTAATTCTGTTAAATGTTTGAAGGCATCTGCTTAAAATTGTTTATTTAAGAGGATAGTTCTTACAATAATCTTGGGAAAATGAAAAATTTCGTAGAACATTCGGGTAGTTTTTCGTGATTTCAGTATTGAACTATATATATAATTGTTGTTCAATGTACATGTCAAAATTAATTTTCGGAATCCGATGATTATGAATGCCGGGCCTCCTTTATTAACTTCAATAAAAACATATATACGTAAACTTAAATTATGATTATAAAAAAACTGTAAGCATGTAAAGGGTGTCAATCAGATAATTTGTAATACTCAGTAGAAAACAGAACTATAATTGGTTGATTAAAAAAAAAACTTGAAATAATTGAATTAAATGATGAAGTTCGTTTTAACGTTTTATGCTGTCTGCCGGACCCAAGCTTCCAGAGTCTCGTTTTTTGCCTCAGGATTCAATATGCGCACAGAGTTGCGTCTTTGTTCAGCTCATAGGAAAACGATGCTATTGCTTCCTTATACGATGCGGTCTGCCGACCCAGCGCTTGGATCACGGGCTTGGATGACAAACACATACACGGCCCAGCCACGGTAGCCGAGTAGCGTAAATTTTTCGGGATAACCCGTAAAAATGTGATTTTGGCTAATTACTAATTTGATGGTAATGTAAAAAAATACGCTCCAACTGTTTCAAGATATCGGAACATAATAAAACAAAATATACATAAAAATATGAAGAAAAATAATTTCTTCGATCAAAATTCTGGGTCGGCAGCGCCGACCTTGCCGACCCGGACGAGCCGCCACTGTTTATGATACCTACTTGTTGACCACACTTTGATTCTATCTGAGCTCAAAACGTAGGCTATATTTGCTATTATACTTAACAGTGTTTTTTCTCTATAATTCCCACATTTTCCAGTTCTTCTGAACATCTCCTTTATTCAATGCCATATTAAATATTTTTGTTAGAAGCTTTCTCCCTCCTGATCCCACACCTTTTAATATTTCTGGTGCAATTTGGCAGTGTCCGCCGTCTTTCCTCTTTTCATATTGACTATGGTCTTTTTTACTGCCACCTCTTTTATAACGTTCTGCTTTCTGTACAATTTTCTCTACCATCTGGGTTAAGAAGCTCTTCCMGATATTGTGCTTATCTGTTCGTTACTTCATTGCCTTTTGCCAGTACTTCGCTTGGCTTTTATAATATCTGACGTTCCTTAGTACTTTATAAAATAGCTTTTGGTTTGCTTTGCTATTTTCCTCAATTCTTGATCCAAATTCTTCCCAAGACTCTTATTATTAATTTACCCTTAATTTTAATCGGTTATCTATAGTATCTGTTATGACCATACGGTACCTGGTTTTTGACTTGTAATTCCACACCTGTGTATCATTGTTCTTCCCTGAGCTAAAGCTTGTCCGCATCCCATTTCCTGTGACGTATTGTATCGTGGAATCCACACTATTCTTAATTCCATTTTAGTATAACTGGCCATATGGATGGATGGCTAACTTGACGGGAAAAATCGTAATCTKTTAAATATTATATAGCTCCATAAATTTTTGTTGTKTTGGACAGACATGAAGACAACTTTAAGAAGGCAGTACGCTATTGAATGCAATGTACTTTGATACATTAAAGCCTTGACAAAAAGCAATCAGCAGGGTAGGTTTCTATTCAGCAAAAAAGGTTCATCATGCGTGGCGACCTGGTACAATGGAACTGTGTGCATATCATGCGTGTGGGGAGCAATTGCGAATAATAATGTCACTGATTTGCCTAAATGGAATAATGGGCGTCTGCACTGTTCCATCCACTGCAGTCGGTGGCCACGTGGTGGTTTGTGTCGACGATGACTTGTGTGAAGGTAAACGTTTTCCGCCTAAATTGCTACTCCAAACATTGTCCCGTTGCGGTCCATGTGCTACTTACGATAATTTCGAAAATAAACAAAGTCAGCCTCGGGGAATTTCGAATTTTACGCACCGCCACACATCTGTCCGTCTTAAAAATAGACACGCACCCTTCGACAATTAACAAGGGTTCAGCTGGCTTCGCTGGCTCTTTGAGAGGTTCGAGTATCGTGTTAAAAAGCACGTGGAGTTTTAACGCGAGCGCGACACAGGTTGGAATGCCTTTTTGAAGATATCATTGCAATGGGGCTAATGATTGCGAGAATTCGAACTCATTTAATTGTAGTGCATTTAAAAGTTTGCATCAGAAGCTTTATTTTGATGCGTTTGCAGATAATAGATACTAGTTTTCGAAATACGGATTCCGTATTCATACAATGTAAGTAAAGTTTTTGATTAAACACTATATTTGAGTGGATAACATGAAAGGTTTATATTTCATGTTGGGTAGTAGTAAATTTATTCCAGATTGAACCATCTCTTCAGCCAGCCTCGTTGGGGAACCTGCCGGCTCGAAATTAAATATCCGGGATTTCGGGAGATTGATCATTAAGGGCAGATAAATTGTTAATAGAGATTTTATGGTTCTACGTATTTCAAACAGATTGTCTCTTTCAGTGTGTGCTAAGGCATCATAAAATTATTTCTATGAAATAAATCAAAGCTTGCGTCATATATTGCCATTAGATGTTTATGATGGTGCATATATATTTTTTTAAATGCGTCCAACACATCGATAAACCTTCTTGAATGTTATAAGAGTGATTTAAATATTATAAGTACAAGGTTAGTCTTTAGTCAAATAACCGGTTCATTTACTTCATGTCATCTCATTTTCTTTGCAACATATTTTTAATTTTGTTTTTTTTATGTAATGCTTCACACCCTGTATATTATTACATTTTTAGGTTTCTTATTGAATTTTAATATAAGTTTGATAAGCATTTGTAGGGTCTAAAGTAGATAGTTTGGTACTTATTCACGTTCTTTAAAAACGAAGTAAGATAGAATTGAACTGTTTTTATAATTTTGCAGAACAAGAAGGGCACTGCAAATAGTTTTTAATACTGCAGTATCGGCGTTCAGATTCAAGAATATTTAATAATGAATATCTTKATCTTTTCAAATTGAATAGTWTATCAATTGTTCTATACCAGAAATCAAATCTATTTAATTTGATATATATTTATGGGTAGCTGTCAGCAATTTGTGAGCTATTTGCAAAAACATATTTCTTTTTATCAATAAATAGCTACTCCATTTAGTTGTAAACTGTTTATAACATTTGCAATAAACCCAGCGATAAGAAATGCAAAAGCGTATGAGAAGTGCAAAATATAAAATAATAGTAGGTACTTAACAACTCAAACAAAATTAAAAATAAGATTAAACTGATTTACTGCCTGAACCATCTCTAGAAACTGTTTAATAATATAATAAAAATGTCTCAGTTTTGGAAGCATGTCCGTGTTTTACATGTTTTTCTCGAAATATATCCACAAATAAAGTTAAACAAAAAAATATCTTTAAAGACAAAATGAGTCAGCAGAACTCAAATAAATTGTTCAAACTATGATATATTTATTCAAGAAGAATGTAGTTATCAGAAGGCGAAGAACGTCTAGCTAATGTTTTTTAAAAAATGTGCAAACAATAACAATCTATTGCTCTATGTGCTGCCCATTATTTGTTACACATTTTCTTATATTCGCACGGGAGAGTATTTTTTTAGTTGCAGCACTTTGAATTTCTTTCCCATCTAAAGAACCATGTTCACTGCACTCATAACGTATACCATTGATTTTATTCTGAGCCAGACATAAAAATACAGAGGAGTTAGGTCGGGAGATCGCGGAGGGATCTGTAGAAGTCCAATAAGCCATTTTGCGCGACAGACTACAGGTTATTGACAAGTTGCAAGGCTTCAGTTTTAATATTTAATTTGATATGATTTAAGTGAATTACAAGCGTTAAATGAATAAAAACCAGTATTCATACCTGTAAAACCTGCTTTAATAATGTTTTTTGTTGTTTATCTGAAAACACTATTTTTAACAAAAAAACTGTTATCAAATCATACAAAACAAACATAAGCTTCTTTCAAGAATAAAAAAAACAATACAAATCCATATGGTTGCAATTATTCATCATCATAGTTACATAAATAATTCAATAATTCCATACTTTCTGGAAGGGAGGCAGTTTACGCTATCTGTTTTTTTTTAGCGGCTGTGATTAAAATCAAACTAAATTAAAAACAAAGCTAAAAAACACACTGAAACGGGATTTGTATTTCTTGTCTATAGGCCGATTATTCTATTTTTCTAGTTCAGCTAGACAGCAAAATAACTTCTCTGATTCCATCCTGCATGCGCCATAATAATTCCTTTGCTTTTTCTGAAGCTTCCTTTTAGCCGGAATTTAATTCTATCAGCCAAATTATAGAGATTCTTTTGCACTTGATTGATAAAATTCACGAAGAAGTATGGTAACAAGATGAATAAATCAAGCACACGATTGAATTTTGACTTCCATCCAGGAACAGCAAGCTATAACTTTATTTGCAATAGGTTCTTGGCTCTCGAATAGCTACACATCCTTCTTAGCAAATTAACAATACGCTGTTGCAACGCATCTACATTTCAGGGTCAATTTTATTCGGGCCTACCCAACAATTTGTCTTTACTATACAATCACATTAAAGAATTGCAAACGTGGGTGGATGCTTTTAGTGTCATTAATATAAAACTAATACCATTTTCGACAAATACATCGTCACTAATTCAAACACTGACAAAAACGATCAATAATTTCAACTGAAAGTTGTGACGGAGGCAAAATACAAAACTAATATTTATCGTAAAGGGTGGTAGTTCATACTTATATTTATAGTTTTGCCTTGCAAAATACACCTAACCACAAGTATAAATACGATAAGCATTATTTTTGTCTATAAATTCTTTGACAAAGGCCTAGAAGGCTGGAATATATATGTACGTGTAAAGTAGTTTACTCACTATACAATTGAATTTTTATTTTCTACTAATCAATCTGACTTTTAAAAAATTTGTTTAATCTCTGCTTAGACAAGGAACTTTGCATCAGGTACTTTTTGTAGACTCCATCTTTGAGAATTTGGAGGTGGTTAATTTCGGGTGTTAGAGTAAAAAGGCACAAGTTTTCTCTTGGTACAGTGTCAAGCTTTCGGAATAACGCATTCCTTTATTAGGACATAGGATTTCCACACTTACAAAGACAGAGCTGAAGTAAAATACGTGACTCTTATCATTCAAGGCACTCTAACAGAATATAATAAACAAATAGATAATAAACAGTTTGTAAAACAACACGATGATCAAAGATAAAAATACAACAAGCGCCAAAAACGCAGTAATCACACGATCTGTTAGGTATAGATAGGATAGAAAATTGTAACATAACTTACTATACTTTCTGTAAACTACTCGTAAAACATTACTTCAAATATTAATAAACGCCGTGTCACATTCAAATTTTGCTCAATACAGTTTTTTTCTCAGATTTTTTTATATCGCGTAGATTTTTAACATTTCATGTTTTGTTATAAGACCATTTACTAGCATAAACATTTTGTTAAAAAGTAGTATGGTCGAGATTGCTTTGATGGTTTTACAATATGTTTGAAAACAGTTTACCAAAAATACACTTTGTTGACAAAGTTTGTGGTGTTACACGATCTCCCATTTTCTTGATAATCGAAATACAACTATAGTACCCTAATTTGCAAATCTTTAGTGGATCATCAATTTATGTTTCTTATCGTTCCTGGGTAAAACCAAATCCTTTCGTCTTTCCTTGAATTATTAAAACAATAGGTTATAGGGAGTTCTTTTTTCCAGAAAATAGTTCAGTTGTCTTTCAACGAAGAAAAAACTAAACATTTGAGCAAACATTTTATTCGTTTTCCTACTGGTTTATTGTATGTACTACCTGTAACATGTTTTATGATAAGAATTTAAATTTGTATGCTACCAAGTACTCTTATATCATACGTCGGATTCACAGAAATTTTCTAAAACCATCGGTTTAGTTAATAGTGTGCATGCCTAGTTAGTAAACTTTCCAACTGTGTTGCAAATTTAATTGTACAAATATGATCCTATAAGGAAAAAACGAAATATTTGATGTTGTACTTATTCTACCGAGCGATTCTATTAATTTTCATAAAGCTAGCTGTGGAATAAAAAGTTATGTTTTTGATTATCGTTATTTGTGAAAAAAAGGAAGAGTGCAAATGCAATGAAGAAATGTAGCAAAAAAACATACTGTTGTAGAAATACAACTAGCAACAATTTGTGCCCTTCACTTCCAATACATTATTGCAAAAATATTGGGTATTTTTTAAATACAATGGTGTGGTAGAAGTAGATATTATTAATAAACAAATAATGTAAATTTTATTTAAGTGGTCAAAAACATTATAAAACTGCACTTTTTTTTGTAAAAAATAATATATATTTCCTTTTTGTTAGTACTTAGTACATGTGTTGTTTACTTATCTGAGCGAATTTTATTCAATTGTTATGTAAAATTCAATATACTTGTACCTATTACAATTTTGATTATAAGAACATTTATTGAAATGGTTAAAAACATTTAAGGGTTTCCATTAAAAGCGGTTCGATGACTTATTATTAAAAAAAAAACAAAAAGTGTAAAGATTTTAAATTTAGTTGAGAATAGTAAACTTTTTAAAGAGAAAATTAACTTGTTCGGCCATTTTTTTCTAAACCAAATATATTCATTTTAATAAATTATTTATTCCATAGTTTTACTCTCATATGATAAACTGATCATGGTTTGTACTTTGTCATAATTATTCGATTCCTCTTTACTAATATAACAGTTGATTTGATATAATAATGTAAAACAAAGAAGTATCAAAGAATTTTTTTCATATAATAACAGTAATACATACTTGTTGGAAGAATACTAAATTTGAAGAATTATGATTTGTTCTGCACACTCTGTGAGAGGCGAGCCTAACAACAGTCTTTCTGCATCAGAATCTAAACCCAACAGTCTATTTACATTTTATGGTCCTGTCAATCATTCTCTACCTACCATTCAGACAAGTGATATCCTATTTAATTTTTGCGCTATGTTCGACAGTTATTTTTTCTCTACGTCATGAACACTCTCAAATTTACCGTTACGAAAAGGAATGAGCCCCCTTAATGGGAACTACTTCTTATTAAAGGGAGTGACCTGTATTCTGCCATGTATCTGTATACGTCAACATGACAGCAGGCCCCCACAGCAAGTACAGACAGATCTGTTTCGCTCGTCAGTGTAATTTAAAACTAGTGGCGACAGCACTAGTCTAGATTTGTCTATAGTTGGTTGCAGTGCAGTCAGCATAGCACAGACATGCATTTTAAACGTGAAGATGTTCTGATGAAGTGATTTTTGGCTTATTTTATACAGATTACTAATAAATCTTGCTTAATTTTGTTATTAAACCTTTGAAACTGTTAAATTTTTATTATGCACGGAGTGCGAGTACTTCTTACATTTTCTTTTTGTTTTCGGAGTCAAAACCTTGAAATACTTTAATTCTGCCCCCTCCGCTACTTTACAGACACCCCTTTTGACATTCTCTAAGACGAAACAAGTCCGCCATCGCAAGATTGTGTTCAAGTCGACCAAACTTGAATCCCTCAAAGATATAACAATTGCACAACGACAAAACAAAGAGCGGGAGTCGTTTACATCTGCCCCTATCAACGCATAATACCTTATTTTCTCCTCCAGTTGGCCGACGATACCACCGCAAAACATGAGCGGCGGAAGTAGAAGCAGCGCGCTAGGGGGCGGCGACCCCTTGCTGCCGTCCCCAGCATCCCCCAGCGCCGTCATCGTGTCTCCGGAAACGCTAAGCCACCACTMTTCGCCGGCAAAGAGGCCCAAGCAGACGACGCACGTGCAGATTTCACCACAAACGAGGTACCTACATAATGTTTCATCATGAGATCCATATTTTTTATTCATATATAGTTAAGCACATATAAGGTATGAACGTTGGTTTGATCAATGAGCGGCGAGCAGTAATTAAAGTGCGAAAGGACCAAAGCTTACACGGAATGCTTAATCTGTAACGATTGATTTGAAGAAGCCGGGATTGTAACATCTGACTGTGTTGGTTTTCTATAAATTTCAAGGTCTATTTTACTATTTTTTACCGACATTGATAAGTCCAGAAAAAACTGAACCTTTCAGAACTTTTGGAAATTAAAAAAGCTCAGCATCAGAAAAACCATTTAGCAAATACACAAACAGAAATTCCCACGTCCAGTACGCCTTTGATATTTCCGAAATTATAAAGTCGACCTTCAAACCCAGGCGAGAGATTTTACAACTGTATTTTACAACCCCTGTAAGAAAGGGGATACAAACAAAATTCTGCACATCTGAGTTTAGTATAACGCTGTTATCTCTTTGACAATGACCGTTCTAGGTCGAAACGATCGTCAGAGTTATCTGTTAAATCAAGTGAGACAAAGCACATACGTTCAATCAGCTTGTTTCCAAGCTACCTAATTAATTCAGGATGTTTCACAATGAATGCACCTTTGAATCTATTCAACATATAAATAATAATATTTCTTAGAAGATGTTTTAAGTCACCTTGCAGAAAATCCACGAAGATTATTCATGGAATAAATACTTCATTAATTACTGAAGTACCTATATCTTATAAACATTTATTATTTCCGCTTATGTTGAATTATACTCTACAGAACGTTCCTGCTTTGCCCCCCTAGACCAAAAGCTGGGTACGCCCATGCCTATTTATATTACCGAACAAAAGCACAACGGTCTTTTTAGCGTTTAATGACAAGCAGTAATCAGTGGCGCTCCTGTAAATGGATGTCAAGTCATTGTTAATCTGCTGCACCGCAATACCTACATCGCTATCCTTAAATGAATAATGCAGCTTTGTATCATCCGCTTACATATGAATGTTACAATATTTTATAGAAATATGCAAGTTACAACCGTATACCGTAAACTGGAGCGGTCCCAAGATGGAAGCCTGGGGTACTCCGCAATTCAAAGAAAGTGGTGACGACAAGCTGGCACCTATCTTTACTATTTGTTTCCTATATGAAATATAGTTTTTAAGCATTAGAACGGCGTTCCTGCTTAAACCAACAAATCTCAAAACTGTCATTAATATATCATGATCGATAGAATCAAAAGCCTTACTGTAATCCAACAAAACCAATGCTGTTAGCAAGTCATTATCAATAGCGCGCTTGATATCATCCGTAATATGAATTAGTGCTGTTGTACAGCTATAATGTTGTCTAAAACTAGACTGATGAGCGGGCAATATATCACGAGCTAACAGTATTCTCGCAACTGACAATTCATCACAGATTCCAATAGTTTTGACATAGCGGGGAGAATCTTTTAAGTCTGTTACATTGGTAGATTTAGGCAGTGGCACCACGTAGGCAATTTTCCATTCTTAAAGTAATTTTCCACGATACAGCAGTTAATTATGTGAGATGTTTGATTAACTATAATTTGAAAACAAAGCTGTAGTACAAATGAATTAATTCCATCACCCCCCACCGCATTAGACTTGATTTTATTTAGGTGTTTCTGTACATCGTTTTGAGTAATTAATTCAAAATTGAAGGGGTCATTCAAAACAGCTAATATTGAAGATGAAGTATATATAACAGTTGTCAACATTATTAAGACGAAAAACTATAAACCGCGTTCTTTTGTTGTGACGAGTGATAGAAAAAAGAATTTTAATTGCTTAGTGATATATTGAAAATGGAAGGTAAATGCCTAGATTTAGTAGCAAGCTACTTGCAGTCAAGCATGTCAACCTACATACAACACATTGCTTTCGACGAATATCGTTAACACTATTGGCGAATATTTCTGCTGATATGATGACCCTTAAAGAACAAGGGAGATTGGCGTTCTTCATCCACTACGTAGAGTCACTGATCAATAAATTAAGACAGCAATATAAATAAAATTTCATTGAATGTTCAGCTTAATTGTATTACAAAGTGAGGCAGTGAAAAAATTTTCGCCCACTGCATTTGCTCGTCCGTTGCTTTGTTATAGTTTGAATTGACCAAACAAACGTTTTTACATTTTTTGTCTGAGTAAGAAAAAGTAATCTTCATTAAAAGGTTGAATAAAACTCATTTGTCTCGTGATGCAACTCTGCTGCTGTTTGGAGGAGATGTTAAAATAAAACGTAAACACCTTCTTTTAGAGAWGTAAGATTTAAAAAATGCTATACCTATTTAATCGATCAAGTAAGGATAAATGATGAAATCTATACTGAATGTAGCGTAATAGTATTAGATCACGTCACAGTTTGCTAGAGCTAATGTATTTTTATTTACAATTATTAAAATAAGTAGATATTTTCTTTTACTTATTTCTGATTTTGTCTTAAGCCATTTCACTTACGTAAGTTTTGTTTTTTCTCATTTATTTTCATTTAGGTATTTTATGTAATCTCTTCGATTATTATTTTAGGGGGTTACAACCGGGACCACTGGCAGTAGCACCACTAGGCTACCATCAGCAGCTGCCTATGCTAAGGCGTATGTCCAGGGCTGAGAAACAGATGGAATGGAAGCAACTGGGAGCGTAAGTCCACCCCTAGCAGTAAAAAATCTTCCCTCATACATCATGCATTCAAAAACGTGACTAGGAATTTTTCGTATCCCTCCACAAACATTTGATATATGTACGTGGTTCGAGGTCGCATCGCATACTAGATGCTTTGATAGTAGCGTGTTGTAATCGTGTTTTCATTGTCCACTTCCTTTCCCAGATGAATTAAAGTTGGAAAACAATAATTTTGAAAACGGCATTAGTTCGTGTCGGTGCATCAAGTCTTGCTATCATGATTCAGTTGCGGTCACCCCTGGTGGTAATAAAACTCCCCCTGTACGAAATACCCCTATGGCAATTTGTCGACAGCTTCCTTGATATTTCTTTTTTGGTGTATTTTTAGAAACCCACCCTTGTTAATAAGCGTTTCCCTTGGTTGTATCAGGAGGAATATTGGGGGTTTTAACTGTCAAGGAAGGTGTAATAAGAAGTGAGATGGAAAAATCAATAAGCAAGAACGAAACCCAGCGGGGTTGCTCTTTAGTCCATAAGGACCGTTTAAGATCATTTACAAGGACTGATGACTGCCATTCCTTCTTTGTTCTGTTTCTCCTTTACGCCATTTACGATCGCTGCTTTCCTTTACAGAGTTTCTCAAATTTAGTAACGTGGTATAAGCTATACAAATATTTAATTATTGTAGCTCAGATTGTGATGGTATTCATTGTCCCAAAATGGCCTTTGTAAAGATAATTTTGTTTCATGATCATAGTTATCCAACTTGTCAAATTCGAAGCAGGGCATGAATCTATTGTTTTCTTGATATTTCATTGTGCCTCTAAAAATAAACCGCAGTTAATTATGGATACATTAGCCATTTTATTTACAGCATTTACAGAAAATATTTATACAGTTTCATCTGTTGTGCAGTATGATTGGAAATATAAAATACTTACAATACAATGGGAGCTAATCGTATGCGTTAATGTCTTGTGCTTAAACATAATCATTTTTTTTGTACAACTTCAAGAACAACATTAACATCCTGGCGTGTTGTCTTCTAATTGGTCAGAAACTTTGCCTTCCGCTCTGAATATAGTGCGACATACCAAGTGTTACTTAATATTAGTAATAATGTTAAGTTTGCCACCGTGGTGACAGTCAGTTGAAATTACTAAATATATATTAGTTATTATCTGAAATGATACAAGACGCTGAAGAAGAGATTAAGCGGTTATCAAGCGTTGTAAATAATTAACGGATGTATACGGGTATTCCGCGATAAGCTTTTATTAGAAGAATATCGGGAACCAATTGAAACAACTTTCTAAAAATTTGCAGGTTGTAGTTTTATGTTCGCTTCACTTAATTTAAAACATTTTCAGGTTGCAGCCACTTCTTCTAACAGGAAGTAGATAGCAACTTTGTTAATTTAAATCAAATACTTTGTATATTATTAAATTTATAGAATGTCATTATCATATTTATTAATATGATATGTAGTCTCAGGCTTACTGTTTTGTGATTATTTGAAGTTTTTTTGAAAATTTTGATATCTAAGGCGTGCTTGAAAAAAATAATATCTTCAAAACAAAACAACCTAGAGAGATGTGGTTTCAAAAATTCAATTCCTCATGAAATTTTCTACATTACTAACTTTCAACACTTTGCGTTTTTACAATATTATACTAATTATGGCAAACTCAATTTCAAGAATTTCTATCCCGTATAACTTGATTTTTTTTATAAATAGAACGGTATATATCCCCTATTCTTTATGGTTTCATGGATGTTTCACCATTTTAGTTTGTGCTTTACCTTTTATAAAATGTATTTAAAAATTGAATTGAAATTATGAATGCTATTTAGTGATCACAATACTCTCTAGCTGGCATTTGCCTTATACTTCCATATAGGAACAAATGTACTTAATGAAACTTGGTTTTTGAACCTGGGTACTTTGCTTCTTTATTAAGCGTGCCTTCATACAATGAGAGCTGTTTTGGGTCAATCTCCTAAAACACCATACCAGACAAAGTGATTTTATGGTCAACAACTTTTTGTTCTTCCAGAATTTTCGTACCTAGGTAAAATGAATGTTCCTTAGAAAAAAATTGTTTCGTCGGACTCGAGAACATTCTTATTAGAGTCCACTTTGAAAACTTTATCCACTTTTGTTCATTCGTGTTATGAAGAATTTAGCTTCAATGGTTCCGTTTTATTACCGTGAGAATGTTTAACGAATGTACACTTGGTACGACAGTAACCTGTCGTGAGGAACCTTAATCATTTAATGGTTTCCTGATTATAATATCTGAATGTGTTTTTTTGTATACAAGGTTTTCGGAAATGTGCAAAAAAATGAAGGGTTGATCCTACTCGAAATATTGATGCCACAAAATCTCATACCATTTTTGTCGAAACTCAAAAGTAACGAAGATACAAGGTGTCAAAATTATTTTTTTCGATTAATGTTTTAATAACTTTTTGTCTTTGTATCGAAATATGAAAAACAGGACTGGGTACAGTTCATGGACGGAAATAACAAAGGACATCAAGGAAGCAGCTAACTTAACACTCCGCCGAGAAAAATCACCCCTATCACCGAACAGGAAAGCGGCTAATGATATACTGGAAAGAATGATAAAAGCAAACAGAGAAGCAAAAAATACAGTTTAGAAGACATAAAATAGGCTAGACTAAAAAAGAGACAGCACGACGAGAATAAATGGCAAGAATTTTTCAAAAAAATCACTGATTTACCTACTAGCGAACGCCTTAACTTTACCTTCAAATATGTAAAGAAATACAGAAGAAATAATACCGCCAACTCCAGAAAATATATACCTATGGCGCATTGGCTGAAGAAGCTAGAAGAGGAAAACATGGCACCCAAAGTAAATCTAATTGCAGAAAATGTCTACTGGCCCATTGGAGAACCACCCTCTGAAGAAAGGACGATAGAAATAATTCATAACATGAAGTGTAATAAAGCACCAGGCCTAGACAAAAGGTATAAAAAACATTAGAAGCAGCGTGGTTAACCAACGAAATACCAGATGAGTGGAATACTACAGTGCAAGTTCCGATTCCCAAAATTAAAACGCCGCAAAGCACGGAAGACTACCGAAGAATAATCCTGTGTAATGTCGGATACAAGCCCCGTTCTTACTAGGAGAGATGGAAAAATACATACCAGAAGTACCGCAGTACCAAGCAGTCTTTGCAAAAAACAGATCAACTGATGATCACATGTTTACAGTGAGAAGAATCCTAGACGAGAAATGGAGGGTAGGCACTAGAATACTGGTAATGGCCATAGATCTACAGAAAGCTTTTGATACGATAAACTATGAGGTAGTGGCACAAATCCTAAGGGACAAAGGGGTCCCTCACTACTTAATCAACAGAATAATAGAAGCTTGCCTACACGAAAATACTACAGTGCAGTGGTTCGGACAAACAACACCAACGAAACAGAAAAACAGAAGCGTGAAACAGGGATGTCCAATATTTCCCCGTATTTTCACCATCGTACTAGATGAAGCTCTCCAAAAAACCATAACTAACATGGAAAACCTTAACAAGCGGGAAATGAAATAGCACTACCTATAGTCCTTGCATATGCAGATGACCTGATAATAATCGCGGAGACCGAAAATGACTTGGCAGAATTCTTAGAAAATGCAGAACACGAACTCCAGAAAAATGGACTAACAATAAACTACACGAAAAGCAACATCATGATAAGAGATCCTTCCAGCAGAACAATCTTAGAAACGGGCACAAAATACAAGATAGGGAACCGGATTTTGAGAACAACAAACAAAATGAAATATCTAGGTACGTACATAACCAGCCATTTTAGCCGCAAAGAGACGGTTACAGAAAGAATCAAAACTGCACATAGAGTAACCAGGGCGATATTACAATTTATAGAGAAACATAAACCACAATGGAAATTGATAAAGATTCTATATACATTAATCATTATGCCAATCATGACGTATGGAAATAGGAAAAGCTTGAGAAAGGCAGAGAAAGGTATTGTACAACTTCTAGCTAAGGCAATAAATGAAAACGAGGAAAAACCTACAGCAGAACTCCTAGATGGCAGAACGATCATAAAGAGAATAGAGGCATACGTAATGAAATACTGGGAACACATCCAAAGGAGACGAGTAGACCACATACTAAGAAAGGCCTGGGAGCTAAGCGGAGACAAACTATAGAAAGGATAATTCAGAAATCAAGSAAGAATGAAGAACAATGGATAGAAATGGCAAAAGACAAGAAATCAATCAACGAAGAATCCTTCAGGTTATACGACATACCAGAAACCAGTGACTTTGAAATGGATCAATGATGCCAGCAACACCAAGAAAACATTAAAAACTAAACCTAACCTTCCCGCTCCAATTCCTGTATGTCCTTAACATGCGCTAGGCAGTCGAACTACTAGTAATCAGCATGTACCCCTCCAACCCAGCGTGGTCGGACGGCCCGGCGGTATATCCGGGAGTGGCAGAAATGCTGACCGTACGCTGGTTCAATCAATCAATCAACTTTGTATTTCTTGTCCAGATTTAAAGCCTTGGCTTTTAAATTGTCGCCCAGTTGTATATGCTGAGTTGGGTAAAATTTTTAAACGAGTTTTTGTCGACAACGGCTTATTCTATTGTAAAGTATCGAAATACGTGGCTGCAATTTCCAAATTTCGTTAAATAACATACAACCTTTCAAATTCTTATTAAAAGTATGAAGCATCTAAAATATGTAGGCCTTAATCAGTTCATTTTCCAATTTGATGGCGAAAAAACAGTTATAAAGTTGACTTAATGTGTATCCTCTTTTTTCAGTGATGCTCTAGCCACGACCCTTTCAGCCCTGTACGGAAAATTACTAGTGGTAATGGGCACCGCGTTTCCAATGGCCGAGGTGATATCAACTTACATACCACCGTCATTTTACGAGGCCTATTACCTTTACCTCTACATAGGAAGTATGCTTTTTCTTCTGTACATGTACATTGTCCTTGTGAGGGATAGGCGAATACGGAAACGGGAGGAGAAGAAAGCGGGAAATGGCTCTACGGAAAAGGAGAGTATGACAGACGAGACTGACAATACTACAGAAATGAGCGGAGACACCCGAAGTACACCGTCATTTCGACCCCGAAGAAATTCGTCTCTTGTATCGTTACCGAAACAGAATCACTATGGCAGTTTTTATTTGAGGATGGGAGCAGTGGGTTAGTATAAAAAATAAACCTGTTCATTTTTCAGTTATTAATCTTGAATGTGTAGCTTTCGGAATCGGGAGCATGATATACTCTGGGCTGGAGTTCGGACAATACTTCGAACTGGAGGGTAACACCAAGTGCCACAACGTGCTTTTAGCCTTGACGCCAGCTACGCGGATGGCATTCATCTTTATACAGATGTATTTCATATTTTTGAACAACGAGGTTAGTAAATATAATATTTTCTTAGCATGTCCCAGCTCATCTTGGTTCTGCATGACTTCGTAATTACATAGCTATAGGCATAGATGAATTAATTAGTTGGTTACGTAGTTGACGTAATGTGCTGCTGTGATTGCTGTAAAGGGTTATGCGACTAAATATTGATCAGTAGTTCTGTAAGTGGTTCTTTGAATAAATTTTGTGTTTTACTAAATTTGTGGAAGTGTCCGTTTTTTTGCACGGTTAGATTCTGATATGTATTGAAACGTGATACCATAACTTTTCATACAGTGAAACAATCTCAACGATATTTATTGGAAATGTTAACAAGAAAATGAGAATCAAACAGCAAAAAACCCCATGTCAATTGGTAACTTCATTCACGAGTTATCCGACGTTCAAAAAAATTTCACTCAGTGTCCGATTTTTTTGCACGCTACTGTATGTTATTTCCGATAATGTGAAGTAAATTTACCTTCCTTGCAGCAAATGCGGGTCTACAAGCACAAGGTGACCGCCAGGTTCGGCCTAATGCACATGATAGGCACCAACCTTTCCGTGTGGCTGAACGTGTTGGTCCAGGAAACCAAACACGAGATCCTCACCTTCTACAACCCCGAAAACAACTCGCTGAGGATCTCCCACAGGATACCCTACAAGAGCAACGTTCTAGGGCTACCCGCCGTCCCTCAAGACCACCCCGCCGACGCCCACGGCCACCACATAGTGGCCAGAGGTCTGAAAGGCCCCCACCACTTATACGAATGCAGGAGAACCAACATCATGGGGTCCCTGGTCCAGGACGCTTCCCCGTTTCTCTTCCCCTGCACCATCGAGTACAGCTTAATCTGCGCCGCAATACTGTACGTGATGTGGAGGAACATATCCAAGCTTCCCCCGCAGGGAAGCAACCTGGCCAGGTCCAGGTCTGAAATGAACGCTTACAAGAGGAGTCCTCATCATTATTCGGTGGATTGCGCCAGGGCACACAAAGGTTTGTTCCTGGGGATTCTCTTTCTAGTCTTGACCATCATCTCCTTGATTCTGTTCTTCGTTTTGATCGGTCGCGCGGAGTTTGTGGGACTGGCAGTTTTGGAAGTCAACATCTGCGAATTGACGCTGTACGGCACGACCACTTTAGCGACGTTGGTCGGGATGTGGCAGGTTCGCCAGTTAAAATACGATGGAACGAGGAATCTACAGTTGGACAACATCCTCTTGATCGGTGCTCAAACGGGGATGTTCATATACAGCACATTTACTATAATCGGTGGACAGTTTACTATACAAAGGAACACCGTTTTGGTGTTAGTCACAGCGCTGGCGTCGCTGCTGCAGACGACGTGTCAGACGATTTTTATCCTTGACGCGTCAAGGCGGTCATGCGTCACTCCGGAACAGATCAGGAGAAAACCGGGCAGGCAGATCGTGACTTTTTTGCTGGTGACCAACTTAGCCATGTGGGCCATAAACACTTTGGAGAAGTCGAGGGCGGAGAGTCATCCTATACAGCTGCATTTTTATGGGCTATGGGCCTGGACGATTATAACGCACGTGTCTATGCCCTTGGCCATCTTTTATAGGTTCCATTCGACCGTATGCCTCTGCGAGATATGGAAGAGGGCGTACAAGATGAAACCCACTTACATGTAGGTTTTTATTAGCTGTGATTGGCAGTGAATACCAAAGAAGGGTACAAATGMGTTGGAGAAAGCCAGGAATGAGGTTTCGAGAAACGATTTGCTCCAAGTATACAATTATCAGAGTAGTAAGGCAATGTAACTCATCCTATCTTTAGAATTAAGGTCTCTATTTAATCCTTAATATCATTCCATATCCATATCTATTTAAAAACACCAATTTCTCACAGTCTTCCTATTTAAAAATTACCTCTGTGTTATTATACATGTGCGGTGACTCTGAAACTTTGGTATTCTTCACCGATTTTAAGGATAAACGAGAAAATACGAGTAAAATTTAAATATTTTATGTAAGCTTAAAAGTAAACAGTTGTAACTTTGTCAGCTTTCAATATCGTTGATAACACGAGGTTTGTTTAAGTAATGCGGTAAAAGAACACATGTCATCGGTTGTTTGTTGGACTATTCAGGCCATTCAAAACGTTTTCGAAATCGCTAAAACCATTTGTCTGCAACATAAGACTGTTCTTATACAAATTTTTATATCTCATTATTAGATTTTCTAGGACTTCTTCCAAGTTTGAAACAAATCCATTTCTCAGTAATGATTTGGTGACTGTCTCTACCATATTAATTGATCAAAAAGTTATTATGCAATTTGCATCATGGTTTCTTTATTTGATTAGCATGTCCACCTTTGTTACTAATTCAGTGTTAATTTGCTTTTGCAAAAAAGCTCATTTCTCAGGAACATGTATCATATCTACTGAATTGTCCTTGGATAAATCCATAATAACAACATTAGCAACTGTTTACGTTTAAGCAACAGTTTCTATATAATATTTTTCACATTTATGTCTGTGAATGCTTCAGGCTTCTATAAATAGTGAAGTTCAAAATATAGCACAAAATATGCTGCTGAACTGTATTTCAGGGGATGTAGTTTTCAAAATTACAAATATCTACCCTACATAGTTTTTCAAACAATTAAAGGTACCAAATACACACCGTTGACATATGAATTTATAAAAGAAATTAATTTTTCTTGACAAGTAAGCTAGAGATGCTGATTCACCTAAGTAGCTCATTAGAAACTTGTCAAGAAAGTAAAGTGATTTAGAATCTTTAAAAATGCTTTCAGTCTTTTCCCTCTTCTAGTTATACCGAGACTACGTCATGTATATTACTGCATTATTGGTTTCCGCTTTGAATTTCAGGGTAACTTTATTAATCATGCTTTTCGTATATAGATAAATATTTTGGTATTATTTGACACAAGAAGAGAGATAGGAAAGTGCAGTTTTCACTGCTGTACGATAACTCGATGACGCGTATTTACAACCATTAAGCTTGAGTATTTTTTTCTAAGCACCACAAAAATGTGGAGCTTTCAATTACCTTTTCGTTTGATTAATGTTGTAGGTATCTGTCATAAATAGTTTTCGAGAAATTTAGAAAAACCATTGTTCCACTTCCGGCTATACCGGAAGTAAATACTGACTTCGTTATTGAAATAGAATACCTTATATATTTTTTTTTTGTTTTTTGCTTTAAATTTTAGGGTAACTTTATTAATCACACTAATGGTCTAAGGTCGGTCATTTTAGAGGCAGTTAACATTTTGTTTATGTGCTTCCAACGATTAGCAATATCTTAAAAAATAAAAAATGCTGCACTGTACTAACTTTAACACAGTTAAAATACTCGGCTCTGTGACAACAAAGCTCTGTAGTCGTATGGATTTAAAAACAAAATTAATTCACAATATTTAACGATAAAAATCTGAAAAATGAATATAACAACCACAAAAATACTTCAACAATTAACTACTAACAAAAAATGCTCAAAATGTTGCCCATTTTCGCTCACGCACTTCTTCTGATTTCAAAAGGTGACATGTTAGCCATTATGTATTCTACTTGGCGAAGCTCTTCTCTAGTATTCATTAAAGTTTTATAGATTTTCGACTTATCCAAAGTCTAAAAATAGAGAAGTGAGGGAGTAATGTCCGAAGTTTTGGTGATTTCAATTTAAGTACCTGACCCGATCAAGTTTTTGGGACGCATCATATATACAATCAGTGATAACTCCTCCAAAAAATCACTCACAAAGTAGTTCACATTTGTAAATATTTTTAGAATTCAAAATTTTGTCATAAATAACATATAATATCATATCATATTATAAGTACTGGTAGTTTCGTTTGACCAGTAGTTTATTGTCTATCCCTTGAAAATTTAGCTTTGTCAGTTCAAACAATTTTATTTAAGAAAAGGGTATTAGACTGATTTATTCCATTTTCTGTTGCTGCTCTTTTTACTATGGGTTTTTGGTGAATATTTACATCGTTTTACATTTTCAATCATCCTGAACCTAACTGTCCTTTGCAGCATTCCTTGATACTCGTCATCCGTGTAAAACATATTTAAAATATCTAAATTGCCATAATTATTTACCAGTGCAGGAGTACACGTGTGCAAGAAGTTTTTTGTTTTAAGCGGAATGGTATGTAATGAAGCGTAAATGTCAAACTTCCTTTTGTTCTTGTAGAGCATGGCCTTCTGTTATGATTAAGTAGAAAATGGGAAAATTTGTGAAAACAGACAGATACCTAGAAAATTAATGGGAATGTTCTAGTAGATATGTTGGTGTAGTGTTGCTTTTTTTGGAGATGTTATATTAAAAATGTAATAATATACAAGGTGTTAGGGTGTAATGGTGTTCTATTAAATATACTTGTAAGTGGGTAAAGCGTTCTGTATAAGTTGGCCTTGAAATGAAAGTATTTATCTTATTAATTTCGTAATAACTTTATTGGAATAAGAATTCCGCACAATTTTTTAAAACAATGCGGTCGAAGACTACCAAAATTTGTAGACAACTTCTATTATGGAGGCGGTATATAGCACTGCACGGTCTTCTTCATCTCATCACCTTTTTACCTGTAGATGTCCACATCATTCTTACCAACTTTTTTTACTAGACCACTGCTCAAGGAAACGCGCGTAGCCTTATAGGTCGAGTTGCAAATAAATCAAAACGTTCCAGCATATTTGTCCGGCAATTTAACACGACCATCCCGCAGAACTGGTTATGTTCAGCCGCATGTCTGTTGGGTAATAATCCTCGTCTTAAATGCGGATGTTGCAGGATTTATCTCGACATAAACTTTTTTCGTCGCACTGTAGAGCAAATAAATGCCTCTGTCATGAGCGAGTACTCTTTTCGATCCAGTGGCTCCATAATATGCAAGGTCACGGTGGTGTCGTTGACACAATGTCACGTCCGGAGAACCGGAAGTCTCGCTACGGCATTTAAACTAACTGGTATTATGTTCGTTAAAAGGGACAATCTGTTTTTGTAGCTCATGGAATCAAGTACAAATGTCGAGGAAGCAATTTTTACACTAGTCTAGTGATTTTCGAACCCTTTTTGCTCATAGTCTCCTAGACGGAATTTAGTATTTTCTGAGTGACCATTTGGATGTATGTGTTCCTGAAACGGTCCTGACCATCGATACCTCATAGTATTTGATAGTGGGAGCAATATTTTGTAACCAAACCGAGACATTTTTATAGTTTTATACCTGAAGGTAGTTTTATACACGCTTTTATAGTGTAACGATGAAATCAAAATGTTGTTAGTGCTAGTTCTCACTGATTGGTGCCAATTTATTGTGTTGTTATTATAGTTCTGTTAATTTATATACTGTGCCATATACTGTATATACAGCGTGTTCGTGAATCTGTTGATGGCTTAGATACATATTTATTACTTAGTTCCATTTATTTATTTGAACATATATATTTACGCTTGTTTGTTTAATTGCATCGTCATGTAAGGAAGTCGGAAATAAAACAGAAACAAACCTATACTTGTTATTTTTATTGGTCATCGTAATACTACCAATGATGGAACTACAATTTATATTAGTTGAAGTTTACGAATCTTTTGATGAAAAAATAAAAGAAGAAAAGATACTCATTAATTTGTTGGAAAGCAAAAGATGTGTAATAAATAAATCGACTTTTTTGAGTACTGGTACAGCAATTTAGTTAACAATATGCCCTCCAAGTAAACCACTAAGTGTACCCTAATTTTATCACAGAAAAATAAGCAAAAATCTCTTTGCCCATTTTTAAAAACGCTATTTTGGATTGATTTTGTTAACGGTCCTTTAAAAAAAATATTATTGCACTAAAGCTTCAGATTATTGTGTCCTCAGGACCTTCTATGAGATATGTTACCACATTAATCCTCTATTTACAATGAATTTTAGGACACAGTCGATGAGTACTTGGAGTTAGTGTTGGGTGATACATCAAAATGTATCGATATTCGGCATCGATACGTATCGCAATACTGTATATCGATACACGTATCCTACTGGTTTTTGAGTATCGATATTCGTAGTATCGGATAAATATCGATCCAGGAAATAGCAAATCGATATAAACTGAATTAAAACACTTCTTGTTTTAAATAACTTACATCACTGTATCTAATAACCTTTTTATTCTTCATCTTCATCAGTTACTAGTGCATCATGTTAAACATATCAATAATTTGTCACCATGCAAGGACAGCGAATTAAATTAAATTGTTAGTTTGCGTTTATTTGGACATATTTGTCAAAAAAAGGGTTGACGGCATTTGAGGATTTATTACGAGAATTAATCCAACCAACACAAACAAAATTCACCTGATTTTTTATGTTGCAACTGTATTACTAATTATAAAAAAGTGAACATGCACATACCTTGATAAGAGGTAAGCCATTTTCACGCTCACGATTTCTTATGAGAATCCAATTATAAACACAAATAAGAGCCTCCAATAAATTATTTATACGGGCACAACACACACAACACAACAAGAGTTCATATTGCGTTAAGGATATACTTTTAATTATCAAAACCGTAATCATGCTATATAGTTTGGCAGAGTAGGTATAAAAAATATAATACTATAATATAGTAAACCATTGCCACTTTTTCCGCAATTTTAATGGAAGATAACGAGGATATGGTTGGTAGAAAATAAATGATTCGATACCACTCTGATTGGTATCGATCCAGCAAAATATCGCAACACCAAGTATCGATGCAAAATATCGGGTATCGAAAGCAAAAGTATCGATACGTATCGCCCACAATCTCCTCAGGCTCCGCAAATGGTACTCCAAAAAACCACTGTTTTTTTTATTCAAAAGTGCTAGACATTCGCGTTGAATATGGTAGGGAGTTTATAACCTTCCATACACTTCCGACATTTAGCATCATTTGTTACAGTAATTCTAGAAAATTGCGTCTTTACTGCATATTAGACAAATTTCTCGACTACAAGAATGAAGAAAATATTGATATTATTGCGTACGCTGATGACATAGCAGTCATTATAAAAACAAAACTCTGGAATAATTTAAAAGAAAATATTCTGCACATAGTGTCGGAAGTCTGCAATTTTGCATAATCCTAAAAGCTAATTGTCTCCGACAAGAAAACGAAGCTAATGGTATTGAAATCACCAAAAAGAATGCACCATAGAGATCTGCATGTCAAAATCAACAAAACAAAGGTTGATATTATCGAAGAATTTCGTTACTTAGGGGTTGAAGTGGCTTCCTATTTGGAAAGCAATCTGTCTTCATTCGTGTTCATTCGTCTTATAATGACCCAAGGAGGTAGGAATATTCCTTCCTCCTCTTTGGTCTGTTCAATCACAGCTTGTTGAATCTGGACAAAAATACATCAGAAACAGGTAGTTTCGAAAAAGCTGATGGTTTTACTAGTTTCTAGCTCTGACGKTCGTTTCGATCATAACGGTCATTTTGAAAGAACTTCACAGTTACATCCAAGCAATCAAGCTTGTTTCCAAGCTAGTTAACTATTTCAGGACGTTTCACAATGTGTGCGCCTTTGAAACAATTCAATTTATGTCAGAAACTCCGGCAACAACGTTGGGCTCCGGTACTGGTCAATAAGAAGGTGCCAATCCTTCTCCACGACAACGCTAGCAGACTGCACGTCTCAATGAGCATGTGACGTCGACTCCATTCTGAAAATGCCTCCATCGACTTCGTCGCATCTAGAAGTCTACCATAAACTCGTTTTTAGTCGGCAAATTATTTCGATTAATATTGATAGTTTTTAAAAAGAAAAATACGAAATGATGTTATTTGTTGAGATTAGGTATTATCTTGGCATAATTACAACATACGAGAGTCATGTCTAAATTCCTGCACACAAAAAACAGCTCTCAAATGAAACATATATTTTAAAAAATTGCAATAATGTCGTTTAAAATATCTCCTTGCATATCCAAAAGATGTTGCCATCGTTTCGGCAGTAATGTAATGTCGTTAAATACGCCATTTTTGTGTTCCAAGTCAATAAATCGGGCTTAACGAAATTCTCTTTTTCACTGGAAGAACGAAACGAAATCTGGGGGGACTCATGTCAGGACCGCAAGGGGGGTGTGGGAGAATTTCACAGCGTTCTTCTCCCAAACTCCTTTGACTGACACTGCTTTATATGATCAAACGTTATCGTGCAAGAGGATTACGTAACTGTCTTTCATATCTCGTCTACACTTTTGGAATCATGCATTTAAATTTTCTACAAAGAAGACAAATACATTTGTCTTTTGGTATTTGCCTATTGCTTGGTTGTTCATGAGGTCTTCTTCCATTATGGTAGCCACAAGAGTTATCGGAAGTAGTATGTGGTGTCCAACTCTGTGATCGTCTTTAGCACTAGTCCAACACGCTGGAACGCAGAAACGCTTACTCCATCCACACACGACTCCTGGGAAGCTTCTTCTAACGCACCGTGAATTTCGGCAACCGTTTTTTCGCGCAGTGTTTGAATTTTGATATGCGCACATTAATTCGCTACAGTGACGCGTTCCATTGCATCAAACTAGCCCCATTTAAGAATTTTTTACACATAAACGGAGTGAACTACCTGCATTCTATATATAGCTAAGTGATGTCTCAATGATAGACTTTTATAATTTGACAGCACTTGTTTTTTCACCATTGCCAGTTCAATGCCAGTTTGAGGGAGTTATGACAAGACTCTCGTATATATGTTATTAAGTTTTAAAAGCAGTTCAAAAACTTATTATTTATATAGTTTTATTACATATAGAGTATTTTTCATTTTAAAAACGTACTAATTTTGCGGTGTAGATGAACGTGAGTGACGCTTTGCGGTCTTTTGTTTTTACTTTCAGTGACCGTTCTTTGACCATATTAAATTAATCTACTTTTTGTGTCAGCCGACATGTTTGCAGAAGAAGCTTACTTGCTTTTATTTTATTTTATTGTCAAAATTAATGTCAAAATTTCTTCTTTTTATGGTAATGATGGTTTATTAGCGGAAATCCAAAAACACCTAGTTATTTAGTGAAATAAAATGGATACCAGCTTTTGAAAAAGTAATTAATTTTTGGAAATAATAGATATAAAAATTCCAAAAGTGGTCAGTTTTTAATTTTGAATAAAAAATACCTATTATTTACCTAGTTTAAAATTACTGACTAGATTCGGAAATTATACACGGCATAACCAAAATTACCTTTCTCCTTCCTTCTTAAAAATTTTTAATGGAGAGTCCCATCCTATGATGTATAATTTGAAAGCTTGTTTCACCACATAATTAGTTTTACTTCTTTTCATTCATTTACGGGATAGAAGATTTTTCAACAAAAAGCAATATCTCGGCAGAATATTTCTGGTCGATCTTTAACTAGAAAATCTAGAAAAAAGTAATCAGTGTTTAATTTTCAATAAAAGATCACAGATCTTGTTTATACTTAGTTAAAATTCTGTCTAGAGCCGGAACTCCGTCTCCGGAACTAAAAATCTCATAATTGCTTGTCATTTTCGACTTCAATAGGAAATTATACCCCTCCCACACTATGGCCCTCATCCCTAGGGGTATTTCTGGTATAAGGGCAGGGGATCACATCCGACCCTCGGTCACGTGGTGTAAACAGTAGAGGGGACCGCCGAAGAACTGACGATGACGCATTCAACCAGCGGCATACCCGTACAGTGCCGAAGAAAGGATGGTGTAAAAAACCGGCCGGCATAGAAAAACACATATCAGGGCACATATCGAACAGTGGGTTAACACTACAAGACATTTTTTGTTTATTCAGTGACAGATGTTTCCGGGAGTTGCGCTTGAATAAAATGGAGTGGTAAGTTCTGCGGTTTTTGCATTTTTCTTTGTTTGGGTTTGTTAATTTAAAAGTTGCGGTTGTGCTCGGAGAGATCGCTGAATGTTGATTTGATTTAATGTTGCTCCGTTTCAGCCTTCATTGTTTACCAAATAAATTAAGAAGTCAGGTTCATTCACACGTTATTTGGTGCTAATGAGCAGTTGTATGTTCCTAAATAAACACTTCTACATAATTTTTAATGAACAAAAAGTTTTGTTCTCGAAATCTTATCCTCGTGTTCTTTATTGCTGTTTTTTCTACAATACCATAAAATATATTATAAGTTGGCCAACACAAAAAATTGATTACAAATTACCCGGTTTGAATTTTATAAAAGTTTTATATAAGCCCTAAAATCTTTTCATCAATTCTGGATTCTCTTGTTTTGACTACGAACCAATCTACTACGTTTTCAACACGCATAGTACGTAACAGAATTCGATCGGCGTCGTCGGCGTCGCGATGTTCTTTGTGTGCAGCTGAACAGGTGTTTTAGGGGAGTAAACTACCCTAGTTGTTGATGCATTTGTATATAATTATCTAAGCAAGCAGCAGGGGGTTCCCACATGCTCGTGACGATGTTATGTTATTACATAGGAACGCTTTTCTGTTGCAAAGCTGTTTTTTCCTTATGATGGGTTGGCCAGAAGTAGAGTAAACATTTTGAGCACATAGTTGATAGATGTCAAACAATCTTGTTGTTTTATTGAATGTAGTCAAAGAATAATGACAGTGAAGATTTATGCAAGCGTCTAAACAACATTTTCGAAATTTTCATTCCAATTTTAGTGTTCAGTATCTACAGGGTGTTTAAACGAGGGTGCGCGTTTCGCAGGTAAAATCCCTAGTGCATCAAATGTTTTCGGAATTAATTTGATTAACAATTTGCTACTCTTTAAACAAATGGTTTAGAAACGAGAGTTTTGTGTCTTGCGTTAATGATTTTAAACAACAATTTATTATAGAAAGAATATCGATTATTTTTATTATTTTAATCTGATAGGTAATACTGTTTCTCATGATGCGTTATGTAACCATGTCGGGGTTCAAAATACTTTTTTTCGTGAAACCTTGAAAAATGAAAAAAAAATTGAGACACCTTTAATAAACAGCTAAACCCTTCGTTGTAATAAAACCGGTTTAAATATCTTCAGGTTAGAAGACTGAAACTTGTAGAAATCTTTTCCAAAGGACTATCTGTTGTAGTTAGTGTAGCGCAGTTAACATACAACTGCGGCACTTTAGCTGCCTTAGCAACCCCCATGTTGCTAATAGGCGCATAGGGGTGTATAATTTACGATTGAGTCGGAGATTTACGTCCGTCTAAAAATAGCGTTCGGATTTGAATTGCAAAACTCGAATGTCAAACGCAACAAAAAAAATTAGAAAGTCCGTGTGGGTTTTTTCGTGTACCCACTTCAAAACGAGACGATCGACAAGTGAAATAGGCAATTAGTTAACCAATAAAACTCGTTTTATTGCTTGCCAGACATGGTCTGACAAAACCCAGACGCAAGGTTCTCTTTGCACACCATTCATTCAGAATGGTCAGTTCTCATGTAAATCATTTACGATCCGGAATGTTATTATAGTTGTGACACGCATCTCGTTAATGTTCATAACGTTTTTATGATCTACAGATAATTTCGTTTTTACGCAGACAACTCCTTATTCATCCAAAATTTAGTGAACCCTATTGTATAATAATAGCTACCATCTTATGCATTTTAGTTTTCAATTTTAGTTGGAGTCGTATTCCGCGAGTTGTTTTCCGTTTTAGATGAGTCTACTTGCATATACCTACATTTTCTCCAGCCTCTACACGAGTTTATCTCCCCAAATCATGATATCTATTTTTTTTGTATTTTATTTATTATTTTCTCTTATTCATACAGTAAGCAAAGTAGACCCTGAAGTGGAAATTTTTCGAGATATTCGGTCACAAAGTTATATCAAGCATATCAGGGTTCTATAATTTTTTACTTAATCAAGCATTACAAGAAGATTTAGGGCCAAATTTATTGAAATCAACAAGAACAAACAAGTACCTACAAGAAATTGTAAGAATTAGGGTTCTGCACAAACAATAAATAACTTAAGCATGCAGGTGCGTAAAACATCAAGGTAAACGTGTCGTCCAAGCATTTTGGTCAATATTCTATACGCCTCTGAAGATTCTGGAGGTTACCAAGAAAATCGATTGGAAATGTTCGTATTTTTTTAGGAACGGGGCGAGATTAGAAGATCTAGCAGGTCATTCGATAGTTTCCCTGCGACCAATCCATTGTTTACTTCATCAAGTGCTAGTATCTGTCTTCTGGACTTCCAATTCCTATACCGTCTCAAACAGATCTGTTCTTGATTAATACAGTCAAAATTCATTAATCACTGATTGCCAAAAAATATTTTAGCAAAAATTACAAGTCTTCAGTGCTTTTGACGAAAGCTACATATATTTTGAAGTAAACTGAACTCATTATTCATTTAGTTTATTTTACATTTGTTTTACGTTTTTTATCTTCTGCTGAGAGGCTTAGCTAACTAAACTATCTTTAGTTCTCTTTTATCTGTTCATAATTTGGTTGAGTGGAAGAGCAGGTGCTGCCCTTCTTTGGGCGGCGACCGAAATCCGCTATTTCGTTAGTGTAAGATAACAAATTTGTTTCCGTTTCATTTTTTTGTCTTTCTGATAAATTGGTACACTACGAATAAAGACAACTTATTATTATTATTATTATAAATAAATAAGCAGATGGAAGACGCACACAGAGAGCAATTTGTGAATGAGATAATACGTGTAAACTTGAAATCATCCATAGTTTACGGACTTCCGAGACATGCCCACAATTTTTGCATGAAACTTTAAACGCAACTGCCTAAACCTAAAGTGCTACAAACGCCACGAACTGTATGGTATAAATAAATCACGCCGGAGAGCATTCCTCCGGAAAGTTGACCATTCCGCTCAACCTTTTCCACTTGGTCTGACAGGTTTTGCCACGCATGTTTAATCGTCAGCTAACGGGGATCGCAATAAAAATAGAGTGTATCGCTTTTGCGAAAAGGGTAGAGTGAACCCGGAGGGGTCAAGTGGAAGAGACTGCCTGGCGCTGGGCGTCCTTTTCCGCAACTGGTGGCGCCCACGGCGTCGCAGGATAACGCGCGCTGTTGCCAGATTCCGGAGGTGTTCTTGAAACTTGGGTATTTCGTGGGGCATTTGCTGGTTTCTTGTCTTAATCATTGAATATTTAAATTCTTGTCAATGACATGGAAACCTAGACAACTGGTTGTGGTGCAGATTAAATAGTATTTTGTTTTCCAGAGCGATCTCAGCTGACATCAGTCAGCAATCATCTATTATCAATATAAACGTAGCATGGATTTGTCTTAAATGCGCTTAAACAGCATTATTGTATGTGTTTTTCAAAGTTTTAAAACGATTACTACACAATACTTGCATCGTATCGGTTTGTTCTGTTGAATGCTGATTTATATTCTGTAAAGTCTGCAGCAACCAATAAATGGTGCTATTTTTTCACTCCGATCACATATTTTCCTTTTTGGACAAACGATCGTAGTAGAGAATCGTAGTCTTGCCTTAAATCATCAACAGGATTTTCGACACAAAAGATTGAACATACGTACCTTATACTTTATTGCAAAATAATTAAATTAGCATGTTTGTGAAAATTTGAGACTAATTCTAATCAATTAATTTGTATCCAAATCGTTGTCCGGTATTTTTAAATAGTGATACTCGAGCTCGACCTAGAATTATCATCTCCTAGTAACAATAGTGTATAAGGCATAACACATAAGCTCACTGGGGCAGATTAGAAACAGTGGTGCACTTTCTTAAAGGCTTTTGAGACATCGTATTGTTTATCAAGTGTATCATGTAAGTAGTTATTAAATTTGTATCTCATCAAAAACGTAAAACGCAGTCCTTACATCAATAAAACTATAATCAACATTTTATATAAAAATTTATGATGGTAATAGTTAATCAGTGAAACGATACAGTTTAGAATTAGGGTAAATTTTAAGTTTTCTATCATAAAATTCAATAGTAGTTATTTATAATTTTTTATTTTTACTGATTAAGACCTACAAAATTGTCATCTTGAATCCCTAGAGGCATATTGAATTCGGTACGAAATAAAAGGAGGGAATAGTGCATCTGATTGTGTATTTGCTTACGTCTTTAAGAATTGAAAACTCCATTTTGTTGATCCACATTACACGACGTACGTTGTTTATTGTCCTTAAGATAGTAGGCGTTGAAGTAAAGTTTCCACAAAAATGCTAATTATTTGTTATTTATCTATCAAACAAAGTGACATGAATTTTTTAGCTCCGTTTGTTATAAAGTTGTGCAAAGTTAAAATTGTAGCTCTCCAAAAGTTTCGGGAAGTGAAGAAAAAACGAGTTTCATTGTGTTATTAAATATTTGCAGAAGAAAGGTTTAATCGAGAATGATGCACTTTCATATCGGGTACTGAAAAATCGGTCACGACAGTTTCGATGTAGCAGAAAAACTTGCTGGAGGCTCGCAAACTGTGTGTATCTAAGGAAATGATAATCGTGTGTTCTACTTGATTTAACAAGATCATCGGTTAACCACTAGGCGTTTATCAGAAATAAAATGGTACCGTAAAACGGGGATATATTTTTAACAGATATTTACTCCTATTTTCCTAATTTTTAGGAATATCGATGTGAAAAAATATAACTGTACCGACTTAACTAACACCTAACCAACCATACATTGAAATTTAATCCCTTTTCTGTAAATTTCGGAACAAATAATTTATATGGTGACAAAGTTACCAGGTATCAGGGGTTAGTTTGTCACCACTATACAAACGAAGGTATTAGAAGTGCTATTGCGAACAGTGACAAAGTAACCCTATTGCCGAAAGCAAAATTAATCCTTGGAAGAAAAGAATTATCCTTTTGTGGTGATAAAGAACACGTTTTTTTTAACTCTGAAATAATCTCATTTTGCTACAGATAATAAAAGCTTAGTAAAACAAAACATTTTAATTCTTAAAACAAAATAACGTTTCTAGTTATCAAGTAACATCTGGTATACATAGATAAAGCATTTGTTCTCAAAAATATAATACGTTTTATAATAAAATAACATCATATAAAATCAAAACCTTTTCTTTATAAAAATATGTAAGCCAATTGGCTAATCAAACTGATTCTATAAATTCTGTAAAACAACACATTAAGCACAGCCCATTGGCTTCCGAAAGCACTATTCCGGAAAACATTAGTCGCTTCCATCGGTTTTAAATGGCCCTTCAATAGAGTCGTCGTCACATTTAGGGCAAATGTAAAAATGATTTTTGTTATCTTCATTGAAGAAACCGCATATCCATTAAGAACATTTGGCCTCCATAATTTGCCCACTTTATACGGCGAATTCCACATTTACTGGATTCTTGTCTCCGTCTTAAATTCTTTTTTGTGATTGCACCTGGCGAGGGAGTTTCTTGAGTCCCTTTCCTTTTTCCACGGTTTTGCTTGTTACACAGAGAAAGGCTTGTTGCTCTAAACCCGGAAATTGAATGCTGGCTAACGGTGCCCAAAATTTTATTCCACGGTCTATTTGTTTTTAATTTATTCAAATTCAAAAAGGAAACCCTAATTTTTTAATCACATAGAAGTTACGTAACAAAAAATATACTACCAAAGTCACAATCGTATTCACAGTTAGCTAAATGTTATTATAATTAAACATTTTTGCATTATAGCCTACTTGTAGTACATGTATTATTCTAATTGTCTTTTAAACAATGTATGTAATTGCATGTTTTGATGCTTTGCGCTAAACTATTGAATTACCTTATACATTTAAAAATAATGAGTTCATTACTTTTTTGTAATTTGTTCTTTTAATATGAATATCATTATTTGTACGAGTATTATGATCACGTACCTCACAATTATATTTAATAAAACATCTAAATAGCATGGAGTTAATTCTTTAACTGTCTTAAAAATAAAAACCATCGCAAAAAGTTCCAATCGTACATTCGCATTTTGCCATTGTAAAACTTCCAACGTGGATAATACGGGGGTGTACCCGTTTAGTTTCAAAATTAACCGCATATTCCTATTCTGCAGTTTCTGGATAGCGAGATTTTTTTTCTCCAGGCGTCAAGAATTCCTCTCCACTCTTTTTTCATAGGTCCAAAGACTGCCACGCCCAGGAACTGCATTTTTGTGTTTGCTGGGAATGGTGCCATGCAGATATCATGTTCCTCATCATCTATTTTGGTATAAATTGTTGGTTTTATACACCACCATTGGCAACGCCAAGCCGCATACCAAAGTCCTAGTAAAATTCTTTGAATAATTCTGAACTCGTTCGAACCTTTTACGGTTTCTGGGAACGAGACTTTTTTGGAACCCGTATCGTCGGTTACACACGTTTCATCGTAGTTGGAAATATGGGCTCCAGTGGATTCTTTCAGCGCTGCAGACCTTCTTACATCGTCTTGATCAACACTTGCCCTTTGCTTTTGATGAAGGAGGCAATCATGCTCGCCAGTAGTGTTGTCACTGAGAATAGGGATGTTAGTACTTTTTTTTATTTCTTTAGCGCCGCCTTAATATCTAAGCGTGTGAGCGGGAATCCCCAGTCGGCTACTTGTCTCGTGATCTCTTCCTGGCCGTTTAGGATGGTTTGGCAGGCTTACAGATCCCAGATGCCTTCCAAGGCATCTATTGACTATCGTGGAACGTGGTATTCCATACGTTTCGGCTGCTTATTTCTTGCTCATTCCAACCCGAACCGCATCCACCGCTTGCTCCAATCCAAGTATAATCGCGGTACCTCCTGCTACCTGGGATCCCTTCGTGGGTACGCATGACTGTAATGATGTTCACGTAATGGTAACAAAACGTAAGCGCAATGTTCGCCACACCGACGCAACAAAACCTCAGATAAACTAATTAAATTTTGTTGCTAAGCACTGGATGACAAAGTATCTCCGTTTTACAGTAACAAAGCAACAATAATAAATGCCTTCTTAAAGCTTAATAAGGAGTCTGCAAGATGGGTACCCCGAATGTTGACACCCGAACAAAAGCGTGAGAGGGTCATCACTTCAGAACTGTTTGACAGTAATCCAAACACATTTCTGGATCACTTTGTTACAGTTGATGAAACGTGGGTTCACTACGTCAATCCGGAATCCAACGTCCAAAGCAAGGAATGGTGGCATAGGACCACGCATGTTTCGGGTCCAAACCTCAGCTAGTAAGATTAGTAGTAGATTTTATTAATTAACTACTTTGAACGTGGTCAGACAATCCCGCACTAGTATTATGCCTCGCTGATTACTCATCTTGGCGATTCCATTAAAATGAAAAGAGAAGTAAAGTTGTCCTGTGGAATTGTGTTTCACCAGGACAGTGTATAAAAGAATTTGTGGCTTCAAATAGTAGGTTTCCAATAGAGTGCGTCTCTACCAAACTCACCAGACCTAGCGCCTAGTGATTTTTATTTATTTCTAAAGTTCAAGGAATGTCTTCGGACAACCAAATTTAACAGTGATGTTAAGAAGTGAAGTCATGGTAGCAGTGAACAAATTTTTCTGTGATCAAAACCTTTTGAAAAGCGGATAACTATGCTAGAACATTAATGTCTTCAAGTGCACGATGATTATGTAGAAAAATAATCTTATTTTGTATGTTAGGGACAATAAACACTGAACCCATTGAAGCTTCATCAGTCGAGGGAAAGTCTGAAAAACAACCATTTGCCTCCCCCTTAGTAATACCCTATTTTCTTCTGTTGGTGGTAGAAATCGGCCCCCAGCATCTGACAACAGTGTGCCTTCTGGTTCGCGCATAACGATTCGACGTGCCCTACCGTACTGTTGCGTGTGCTATTCACGCACACGTTGTAGTTTCAAAACACAGATGGACACAAGAAATGAGCAAAGATAACAATAGAGGAAGCGGTGAATACCAGGGGCCGGTCAAATGTAAAGTGAAAGTAGTAAGTAGCCGTTGCTTGTTTCCTGTGGTCCCTCTTTTGTTTTGGAGACGCATTTCGTTTTTTCTTTTTATTTTCCTTGTGGATTTATATTTAGAATAGCTGCAGTTGTGTCACATATTTGTTAAACTGGGTCATGTTCCGCGATTTAACATGCATGCCAAAAGTCGATATCGGAAGGAATTTATCCGTACGAGAGTTGCCACACGCAATTCCGCCAGTAAACGCCGCGAAGTAATAATTATTGTTGTTCCAATCTAAAAGTATAACACCGATCCTGTTTGCCGCTTCCTGTTTCTTAACGGCTGGGGAGCAACAATAAACAGGACATTCAAAAGATAATAATCAAGCAGTTTGCGGTTGTTTTTACTGGAAAAAATACGGGCCCGGTCGCCTAAAAAAGTATTCGACAAACTTTTGTCAGCTTTAGATTGCCTTGTTGTACCAGTGTTGCACCGTTTGCGTTATAGTTTCAAGCCACCAGGTATTTGCTTAGCTCAATCCTAGATATCTACCCGAATAATATGGGCCCATTGTAGTACCTTGTGGTACACTCTATCGATGTAACCTAATGGACTATTTCTGTGATAACTATAGTAAATTGATTTACAAGTAAAGAAAACTCACTTTTCTTACGCGTGAAATATGTATTTTATTCGCGAAATTTACGGTAATTTTGGAATTAGTACCAGAAGCAGAATCAAGTTTGCTACCTACAAAGTGTTTAATAATCTAAGCAATTGTACACTTAAAATTAATCCTAATAAATGAATGAAAAAAAGTGTTGCGAACAAGAAAAGAAATTAACATGTTACAAGTAAAGTCTTTCAAATAATTATTTCTTAAATCTACTCGGCTTCGTTAAATGAATTTCCGTAATATCAGCCTTTGATATTATTATTAGAAGTAACGACTTTGTGGATGTTGAAAACACTGATGTCACCTCTTTTAAATATCGATATAAGTATCTTTAGCTATTTTTATTTAACTCTCGCAGTTTTTATACGATATTTATTAAACCAGAAATACATTTAACAAAATTACACCTGACACTCCGTATTATAACATTAATTAAAAGCCTACATTGCAATAGTCACATACAGAATTATATTTAGTTTTACTATTTTTAACATCTTAATTTAGTTTTTGAAGAAAAATCAAGGAAGATAGGGAAATATTTTTATTCAAGTTTACCTTTTTGAGTTCGCTAATTTTACCTGTATATTCTACAGGCGGTAAAATCATATTCTGAATTTTTCCTCTGTAATTTTTTTGAAAATTTTTATAAATCATCTTGTTGTCATATCGCAGAAAGTTTTGCGGGCTCGTTTATTTCTATTTGTAACCTGTTAGAATATTCTTTCCTGTTACAATTTTAAAATCAAAGAAATCTTTCGATTGAATTAGTGCCACTATAAATTAATTTTTGGAGTCGTAGTGCCTATAATAGTCCATTGGAATATTTCCTGGGCATATTTTCCAATCTGGGCAAAATTTCTGTCACAACTTAGAAACCAGTGCCCTGAAACTAAATACTTGTGCTTGATCTCTTCAAAATATCATTTTGCCATTATAAATAAATACAGAAAAGCATAATTTTATTTTTATTTTGCTTTATACCTCCTCCAACGTGTCATTTAAACGTGTAGCATTTGTTGTTGTCATTTTCAATGTGAACTTATAAATTGTTAGGTGAAAATTACCTAAAGTAATACATTTCACCATGTATCAGGGCAGAAAGGGAGAGAACTTGGTGCAAATCTATAAAAATTGCGCAGTTTTCACTGGTAGAGGATTTTGTGACATTTTGTGATCTTCTTTCATTACTTTTTTTGCCTTTCCGGTTTCTTTGTGATGTATACTTCCAGTTTTACTGGATATTACTCCTGAAAATCTCTTAACAATCTGTTTTTATTTAAATCTTGAGTTAGGTACTCTTCATCGCTTATCATTTAGCTGTAATATCTTTTTCCCACGAAAAAACTATTCGTATGTTGAATCACTTCCTATTGCCTCTGTATAAATTAATGTTGCCGTGAGACGAGACGAGACGAGATTTTGACATTCTCAATCTCGATTTCGAATAGAGAATCTCGAATTTGATGAGCGAGTCGATTCAATAAAATATGGGTTATGAATTCACTCGATTTTGTATATAACACCAAATGTGGTCATCTTTATCGAAATTAACTTATTTATGGAACACATAGCAACAAAGGGAACAGTTCAACTAGATAAGAAAAAATATCTCTGTACTTGAGCTTTCCGTTTAAGTTACTTATTGTATTATGTCTGTAAAGTACCTACAGCCTTACTTTCTCTGAGCTACAGCATCAGATTATCATAGCTTTTGATTTTACTGACCGTGTTATGATGTACAATTGGTCAGTATTTAACCATTAAATACGAGGTAAGATTTATAGGTTCTTATAACAACTTGTTTAATTTTGTCACATATGTAAATGATTATTATATTACAAACATTAGTAAGACCACAGCAAACGAAAATTCTTAGTACCGTAAAATAGAAATGGATATTTAATTTAACAGTGAATATATCAGAATACTGTGTTTACTAATTCCTAACGTATTAAAAATAATTTTAGAATATTAAAGAAAAGTACCCAAGGAGGGAAGAGTTTATTATCAATTAGGTATGAAATCAGTATAAAATGAAATGTGGTACACTGTCATTAATTTGTAAAGTTCCACCTAATTACCAACAGATTCTCAAGGAAAAGGGTATTTGCACAATAATGCACTATACACACCACACTATACCTCTGAACAACTTTTTCTGTATTTACTAATATGTCAATAAAAACAAAGGTTTGTATGTATTTTATTTGCACAATTCTTAATTCCCGTAGGTACGAAATGTTAAGGGACATAACAGTTGCAGTTGTTCTTTTTAGTATGGTGTAAACTTGCATATATATATTTTTTAAACTTGTACAATATTTCCTTTATCATTTGATGCTGTTCCAACCCCATGACATGAGGGTGTTGTTTAATATTACCTACAAGTTTACAAAACCTTTAACACAAGAGATTTTTTTGTTGATAAGACACAGTTGTATATTCAAATGTTAACTGTTCTTTAAGAAAACAAACTTGAAGTGATATCCACTTTATTCTTTAAATTGTAAATCGCTTTCGGCTAACAAGTACAATCAACATTTGAAAAAAGAAACTTTTACAAACAGTTTGACAAAGTCAAAAACATAGAAACAAGGAAACTTGACCACAAACTGAAAAGCAACCTATATACCAGCAACACAAACAAATATTAATTCAGATCAAATAAATATTTTTTTTTCAAATGTTAATTGTATTGATGATGCCGAAAAGCGCCTTACAATTTAAAGCATAATTTTCTTAAAGAAAAAAAATAATTAATCATTAACAATTCCACTTGGAGAAGTATGGATCAGCTTTCAATATTCAAATTTTGCACAAAAGTTGAAAATAAATAAATCTATTTTTTGCCATTTTCATCGGCTGCCGGTTCTTTTTTACCCTGCACTTCTGTACCTCTGCTATTACGTATTCTCTTGCGTCACTTCTTCTTCGCTGTTCTTCCTTCTGAACTTTAACCTCCGTCTTTATTAGAAAAACAAACCGATAATTGAACGCTCAATCCCCAATGAACGTGGTACTTGGACGTTTAATTGAAAATTCTGGAACTTATTTCTTTATTTACACGATGAGTACATTAAAAAAATTACTGACTTATTACTATGTTATTTTTGACTATGAATTGCTTTATCATCCAATGGTTGGCTCAGCTTGAATTCTGCAACGTACTTTAGTACTTTGCGCACGCATGATCGTACACATTCCAAATCTCTATACCTATATAGGCAAGCGCAACAAATTTTTACGTAACTTGATCAGTTAAAATATGTATGTAAATGAGGCGCCTTCAAAATGCGACTTCATCAATCAAAGTCCGATTCATCTCCCATGAGATCAATCAGATCACTCAAGAAGCTTGATTTGAATTTCCTGTCTATACAATTTGAAATTCAACAACCTTTATTTCAGACATGCAAGCGTTAAGGTGCATAAATAAAGCTTTGGCTTATTCGATATCTTCCACCTCCTGATTAATTAGGTTGAGTAAGGGTGTGGTTCTATTCCTGGTCTTGTTACACATTACTGTATTGTGTTAGCGTTTAAATGCGATTTTCATATATTCGGACTACCGAAAGAGGCTTAAAATTTCGCACAGTACCAAAAACATTCTACGGTAGTGACATTATGAAACTGCATGGACTCGGAGGAAAGAAACGTGGAGAAATAGTGTGAAAATTATACAGGGTGATTTTTTGAAAACTTCACACCTTAAATAACTTTAAATATAGCAAAAATTTAAAAATTTGCAAAAACAGGTAAACTTTTGTTTGCAGGGGAACAACTTTTGAGATAAGTTTTTAATGGATAGCGCTTACTCTCTGAGCAGGGTAGACACCCCTTTAAAAATTTTAAATGGAACTATCCATCTTGTGTACATCATTTGAAAGCTTATTTCACAAAGAGTCTGGCCATGTAATTAATTTTACCACGTTTAACTTATTGACGGGGTAATAGATTAATAGCGCCTACGAAACAGGTTGCTTATTAAATTGAATATTTTGGACTCTTTTCAACAAAATGTATTTTATTTTAGAGCGGAAATAAAATTTGTCCTTACGAGAACCCAAAATTTAAATAAACAACTTGTAAAAAATATGGCACTTAAAAAAACTCCCAGAATACTGAAAATTTTCTTTTAACATTATTATTAACATTAAAGTATTTATCATGTAATTTTTTAGAAAGTCCATGTCCACGAAAAAGAAAAATTTTTTATTTGTAACTCCAAAAACAGTGTGAACAAAACCATAGAAATTCAAACCTTACAATAGATTCTCAAAATGTGCACCACCTCTTTCCATACAATAATACAGACGGTTCTCGAACTCCTGCTGCACTTTTCGGAAAGTTTCAGGTGGAATCCTCCTGCACTCGTTAATAATTCTTTCTCGCAGATTGTCCAGGCTAGTAGTTTGTGTTTTGTAAACCACAGATTTTAAATGACCCCTTAGAAAGAAATCTAAAGCAGTCAAATCGGGTGATCGTGGCGGGCATTCAATTGTTCCACGCCTACCAATCCAGTGAAGAGGAAATCTATGATTTAACCAATTTCGCACACTAATGGCGTAATGCGGTGGGGCTCCATCATGTTGGTAAAACAATTCGTATTCATCCAACATTGGATTTCCTTCAGGGTCCCGTTGGTTT
Organism: Rhyzopertha dominica; assembly: GCA_025024175.1. Classification (NCBI taxonomy): domain Eukaryota; kingdom Metazoa; phylum Arthropoda; class Insecta; order Coleoptera; family Bostrichidae; genus Rhyzopertha; species Rhyzopertha dominica. The sequence goes on from QCXZ01000041.1 coordinate 5,346,385, forward strand.
TCTAATTGCTCTGTGATTAAAGGATCAATAACGTTATCAAGTAATTCTAAATACATTCCCCCATTTAGCGTCCCATCAATGAAAATTGGACCTACAATTGCGTTGCCAAGTATTCCAGCCCAGACGGTTAGCTTCTGAGGAACTTGTGTATGACTTTCTCGAAAAATATAAGGATCTTCGTCACTCCAGTACCTGACGTTATGTTTATTTACAGAGCCGTTAAAAAAAAAATTGCATTCATCACTGAAGCAGATATTTTTTATTAGATTTGGATTTACTATAATCTTCTCTGTCATAATTTCGCAAAATTGCAGTCTTCTATCGAAGTCATCTTCGCCGAGTTCCTGGAGAGTTTTCATCTTCTAGGGATGGAATTTGTGCAGTTTTGTAACTTTCCTTACAGATGAATAAGAAAGCCCAGTGGCTGTAGAAATGTTACGCAAAGAGCTAGTTGGATCCATTGCAAAATGACCAAGTACTTCAAGTTGGGTTATTTCATCAACGACTCTATTCCCTGCCCTTTTTTGTTTACTACAGATCCAGTGTCTTGAAATTTCTGCACGAGATCGAGAATGTACCTAGCGTTAACATATTTATCGGGGTGCCGTTCGTTAAACACCCTTGCTGACGCACGAGCACAGCTATGCTCAGCACCGTAAATAAAAATTATTTCTACCCTTTCGGCAGTTGAATAAACCATTATCACTTGGACTCTCACTTTAAAATTTAAAAAAAGTCCAAAATATTCCATTTTATAAGCCACTTGCTACAATGCACTTTTTGACCCACTACTCCGTCAGTGGGTAAAAAATAGTAAAACTAATTACATGGCAAGACTCCTTGTGTAATAAGCTTTTAAATGATGTATCGTAAGATGGGTAGTTTCATTTAAAATTTTTGAAGGGATATCTACCCCGCTAAGAGGGTAAGCGCTATCCATTAAAAACTTATCTCAAAAGTTGTCCCCCTGCAAACAAAAGTTTACCTGTTTTTGCAAAATTTTAAATTTTTCCTCTATTTAAAGTTATTTAAGGTGTGAAGTTTTCAAAAAATCACCCGGTACATTTAGGCAGGTAAAAAATATTGCCAAATTTCCGTTTATGTTTGAGTAGTTGTTTTCATCTTGATGAAGTGATTTACATATATTTCTGATATTTGATTCTGTCGAAGTTCAGAAAAATGTTGAAACAAACTAATTTCAACTTGAAAGGAGGTCAAATTTTGCAATTCTCTAGCGCCCAGAGGCTAACCCTTTATTTTGAAGCTGTTTTATGATCTATGCCACCATTCGAAAACGCTGTCCAAATTACTGCGAACGAAAATAATAGCGGTTAGGAAACACAGTAAAAAAAATCCATCAAAAATTCAAGAACGAAAATAATTATACGTATTCTGAAGCTAGTATTACAGGAGTGATGAATAAAATGGGTTTTCGATGGGTGAAGACACAAACTAATCGCAAGCTGCTTATGGAAAAACAACATTTTTAACAGGTGCTTCTTAATTAACTACGTAGGACAAAGGAATATCGTCAGGCAAATAGTCTAATTAATTGATTTTCTTTTGTTGCAATTTGTTTTAAAATAAAATAAATAGTTATGATTACTTTTACTTTTTGAAACCTCCTTTAATTGTAACTTTTTAGGAAAAAAATATATGTACTTTATAATGAACATCCAGAACAATTTAAATTGACCGTTATGGACTACATGTTTAATTTATTTAAGCTATACTTGCATGTTATTTAATACAATCATGCAAAAATACATTTTCGAACAAAAAGGAACTGGACGCAAGAAAAAAATTTAAAAAACTTTTATGCAAGCATTTAAAATAAGCATTGTAAAGAAGGGTTGCCAGGGATGGTAGATAAATGACATAAACACCCGTCAAAAATGTAACATACATACATAATTGATGTGGCGGTTAGAAGAATAAATTCTCATCTAAAACTCTTTTTCTGCAGCTTCCGATCATTCATTGCTAATTAATTCAACGAAAACTAAAGCCGTGTTGTTTGGAAAGACAAATATGTAATGAAATTGTATTGACTATCAATGACCAGCGTATTGATTTTGTTGAATCTGTTAGAAATTTGGGTTTAATCATGGATTTTAGGTTAATATTTTGTGAACACATAGACGTATGCATTGGAAGTCGTATGTGAATCTCAGGAAAATATTCAGCATCAGTGTGGCACTAGTTCTCTCAAATTTTAACTTTGCAGTAATAGTATATGGACCATGTTTAGACTTAAAAAAACTAATAGAATAAAAAAGTAGTTCAAAATTATTGTTTGAAGCTCATTTGTGGTCTTCAGAAAAATCTACTGAAATCTTATGTAATCTGTAGTCAGTGGGACACCTTTTCTCTTAGTGATTATCCCCTCGATATGTATTGTACATACATACATCATCATTATTCTAAAAGTTGCAACTCTTAGATATTGTCTGTAAAATCGACTCCTAGGGCCAGGAGGTAGTCCGGGGTGATACCAGAGGTACCGCCCTAATCTTAGTAGTTGATATCAAGCGGCAAATCTGGTACTGCTACCAGTAAGTAACAAGAAGAATCGGTGTGAATTTGTGTGCCGCTTGCAACTCATTGAAATTTGTACAGACAGATGGGTGGACCAAGCAGGTATAAGCAAAAATAGCCCTTAACCCAAATGATTATAGGAGTTTAAATTGTATGAAGCATTTTGGAAACAGACATAAGTCTAACGTCCCCTAAACTGCAGTTCTCAAAATGTTTATCAAAGTTTTTGTAATTTCTCGTACGGAACAATTATAAGAAATTAAAATTAAAACAAAGATTAAATCCTCTAGAATATACAGATTTTATTAAATATATACAAAAATACAAAAATATATACAAAATAAAAATTTAAAAATCCTCGAAGGAGTCCGAATCTTCGTCCTCACTATCCTCTGTGTTTACAGTAAAAATTAGAGGCCTAATTTCATCAATAATTTTTTCTTGTTCTGACGAATTAATAATAATTTTTTCTGTGTGTTCCACGAACGACACCCATTTTTCACTTGGAATTTGGTCCAAAGCTTCTTCCCACATTTTTAATACATCCTCTTCTTTCGAGCCTAACTTCGCAATGTTTTTGTCGAAATAGTTTTTGGCTACTCCCCATATCAGCTCAATAGGATTGAAATGACAATGATATGGGGGTAGCCTTAATATTTCATGCCCATATTGATGAGCTAATTCGTCAACATAATACAAACATTTTTCGGTTTGGCCACTTTCTTTGGCCAATTTCAGTAAGTCGGATTTTAAATAGATATCTGCAGGTATGTGAACGTGGTGTTCATTAAGCCATCTGATAATATCATTTTTTAGCCATGAACCAGTTGGCTGGGGGTTTTTTCTGCGGCTATGATATGAGGCATTGTCCAATATTATAATAGATGGCTCTTCAAGTTTTTTTTAAAATAGACTCCTCAAACCATTTCTCGAAGAAAACGGCGTTCATGTTTTCGTGGTAGTCGTCTGACTTCTTGCCGCTTGCGAAACACTGTCCTGCTTCCGGTATAAAACCCATCTTGCCCCCCGCATGCACAATAATGTAACGTTTTCCACTTCCACATTTCGTTGGTTGTTGGTAGCAACGCACACTGTTGTCTTGCCAAGATCTCTTTTCTCCACCTTTACTAAATATCCAAGTCTCATCTAAAAAGACAAACGGTTTTGGTGACTCACTTTTTAAATTTTTTATATAGTTTCGAAGAAACTCGTGGCGTTTAGAAACAATGTGAGACATTTCACACAAACATTTTCTGTTTTGCGTTTTTTTGTAACGGAAGCCCAAAGATTTTATTATTTTACTTAAAGATGGAAGACTAAGTTCCAAAATTTTTTTGTCTTTTAAGGTTTTAGCGAGTAATTGTAAAGTTACATATTCTTTTTTTTCATAGAGCGAATAGATTTCGGACCGTATTTGCTCTTTAATTTCTGGCGGTAAGTCTTTAGTTAAAGGAGCTTTTCGTTGTAAGGCCGGTTTATTTACAGATCCTAAGGAAAAATATATTATTACTAATTATTCTAAACCGCCTACAAAAAACTTACCAGTATTTCGTTGAAGACGCAAATAATTTTTCACGGATGTAACACTAATGCCACATGCTACAGCAGTTCTTTCTTGCACTTTTTTAAAGTCAACAGGAATTGCACCAGAAGCTTCAATACAACGTTTTTCATTTGAAAAAAAATCGTGCACTTTTAACACCATATTACGACAACAGTCTTTTAATTGTTTATACAGGGGCTCTTGCTTTTCGAAAGTCACTTCCATATTTTACAATAACACGACTAACACTAACGAAAATTCAATCTGTTCTAAATGCAAGAGAAAGCGCTTTCTGTCTAAAAGTGCTACCGTCTTAAACAGGTATAAATTAGTTGCCCAGGTACTCTGGATAATTGTTATTTTCTCGGAAACTGTTGATGTTATTGTAATCAATAATTTTAAGAAACAGGATTAACTCGCAAACCTAGGTAAACAACCACCAATATAAATCTGAAATTACTGTATCTTTAAAATGGAATCATTTGTTTATGTTGTTATATTTAGATAGTTTTAAATTGTTATCAAAGCCGAGTTACAGAATACAAAATTTATATAAAATATTTGTAATGAGAAGTTATATATTTACGGTAAAACCCGGTTATCGGAAATCGGGTTAGCCGAAACGAAGACGAAAAACAAAATCGCCAAAATATCCGAAATTACACTTATCGTTCAGGAAAATTAGTCCCAAAAAAAGACCGCATTGCCGAAAAAGTCGTACAAAGTTGAAAATGTTTTTGATCGACTTTAAACATCCCAAATTTCAAATTTAAATGTAAGATTGTCACGTCGCGTCGACTTTTTGCGACCGATTTTAATTGCACATCAAATACTAGTTGAAAAAACTGAAACWATCTCGAAAWGTAATGCCTAATTCGGATGCAATTCAAGACGGACAGTCAAAAAGGCATCTAGCMGATATTATGTCTATGGCGCCGGACGGCATGAAGATTCTAGCGCGCCAAAAATAGAAAAATCAAAAATCGCTAAAAGTACTTATTAGACCATGAATAGCTTGGTTAAAGTTTGATGTTGATTGTACTATTGCCGATTGAACCTGGGACAGACATTCACATTTAAACATTTTAGACGAGATAAAATAAAAACTATGATCAAATCAGAATTTAAGAGAAATTACAAAAACTTTGATATACATGTTGAGAACTGCAGTATACGGAATGTTGGAATGTTTGTTTCCAAAGTGCTTCATACAATTTAAACTCTTCTAATCATTTGGGTTAAGGGCTATTTTTGCTTACCTGCTTGGTCCACCCATCTGTCTGTACAAATTTCAATGAGTTGCGAGCGGCACACAAATTCACACCGATTCTTCTTGTTACTTACTGGTAGCAGTACCAGATTTGCCGCTTGATATCAACTACTAAGATTAGGGCGGTACCTCTGGTATCACCCCGGACTACCTCCTGGCCCTAGGAGTCGATTTTACAGACTATAGTGGCTCCCAGCTTCTAAAATCGCGATTCTGTTTTTAATTTAAAAAAAGCAAAGCAGCACTCAGCGTGCTAAACCAGCACTACTGCATTATGTAAACAAATATATAATTTGAAAAGTAATAATAATAATAAATGGTCTTTATTCAGCGTAGCTCTTTGAACTTGTCTGGTAGTCGATTATAAATTGAATTGCTGGTATATGAAACCGATCTCTGAAATACAGCATTTCTATGCATTGGTACACGTAGCCTAAACTTATATCTGGTGTCCCTATCATGAACATCAGTGTTTAGCTTTAATAAGTTGTACAGATAGATTGGAGTAGCACTGTGCAATATGGAATGAACAAAACATGCATGATGCAGAATGGCCATCTGGCTCATACGTAGCCATCCCAATTTCTTTAACCACACAGAAACGTGATCTCGCCTTGTTCAGCCGAATATGAACCTTACACAAGCATTCTGGACTCGCTGAACCCGTTGGGCAGTTGCCACATCTAAACAAGGTGCATACACAATGTCACAATAATCAAACAGCAAGAGAATTATAGTACAACATAGAGGAGCTCGTATCTGTTGATTTAGCACAGTTTTTTTAGTGTACAAACATCTGAGAACACCGTAAGTCCTGCGAGTCACACTATTAATAAGTTCTCTAAACCTACACTCTCCATCTAGAATCAGATCCAAATTTCTGTGCTCTCCAACAACAGGCAAGCAAGTGTCCCCCATCTTAACTTTAGTGTTCTCCTTACAATAGTCATATACTGCCCTAGGACAAAATAGAATCACTGCACTTTTGTTTGCATTTATCACCAGGCCATGCAGTTCGGAAAACTGAACTAGTTGCTGTTCACTATTTAAAATCGATTATGTCATCGCTAGCACTAGAAATATATCATCAGCATAGAAATGACAAGTACATTCCTGCATATATTTACCGAAATCCACAGTAAATAGCACGTAGAAAAGTGGACCTAGAATGAAGCCCTGAGCGACTCCCCGGTCCACCGCTTTAAATTCGGATACAACATCATCAACCTTGACACACTGATGTCTATTGTTTAAATAATACTTGATTAGATTAATTGCTTCCTTGCCAAATCCAAAATAAGTTAGCTTGCTGCAGAGCAAGTCGTGAGCTTCAGTATCAAAGGCTTTGCTGTAATCAATAAGGACAAGGGTAATACGGGATTGATCTAAAGATTTAAAAATATCATCCGTAACCTTAACGAGCGCGGTTGTTGTGCTATGCTTCAGTTTATAACCAGACTGCACATTTGGGAGCAATCCATTTGTATTTAAATATTCCGTCATTTGCTTGGACATACCCTTTTCAAGTATCTTAGAAAATAATGGCAGTATACTTATAGGTCGTATGTCTTTGTATGATTGAGGACTATTCACTTTAGCAATCGGTATGTACAATTGCATGCTTCCAAGCACTACGAAAAACACCAGAAGTCAAGCAATAATTTACTATATGTTTGAGTAAGGGTACAATGTGAGGCATACAAAGCTTAAGCATTCTAAGGGATATTCCATCGATTCCAACTGCATTAGATTTTAGGTTCTTAACAATTTTGAGTACATCCTTCTCGTTGACTACTTTAAATCTGAAACGCTCCTTATTGATAACTTGATTCGCCAGGCTGCCGGAGTAAAACTGCTTTATTTGATCATTTTGTACCTGTTGATTCACTGCTGAATTCAAAAAGTAATCATTCATTTAAGATTTTTTAAATGATCAGGTATGACTCTGGAAGCGCGCGAGGTTATATTAAATTAACGTAGTGTGTCCCACACATCTTTTGAACAGCCATAACTATTTATAAACTGGAGAAATGAAACAAGTGCATATTAAACAGCTAGAATTAAATTTTGTGGTAGTAAAGGGACCGGATGACCGAGCGTGGCAAATTTTCGAAGATAAATGCGTTTAAAAATGCCGTTCAAGCGCCTCAACCCCACGTCCGCGCCCTTTTGGAACGGCGTCGACGTCGTCCATCGACGCATCCTCCGTTTAGGGTACGTCGACCCGGTATTACAGTAGCCCACTTGTAGCGACGCTCTTCGGTTTGTGTCCCTTTCGTTTCCGGGACTTTGTCCTCCCTCGTCGTTTCCGGTGCGTACATTATGCACCCGTCCTACGGTGACGGCTTCCTGGGGGGACCTTGAGACAAACAAGCTGGGACCCAGGTGAGTTATCAGGTGTGCTGTCGGGTTTTCGGAACTTGATGTCTTTTGTACCGACTGGTATCTGCAAGGAAGTGGTGCAGTGGTGTAACGAAAGTGTCTCAGTCTCTCTCAGTTAAATTATGTATAAAAATTATGAGCCTCCCCCCTTCCGTCAAATTGAACTCTATAAATCAGTAAAACTGGAAATGAACGCAAACAAACACACTGAATCTGGAGAATCAATTTGAAAATTAGGTACCGTAATGGTATTCCATGTACTGTGCAGCAATCACGGTCGGAAAATTAGATGTGTCCAACGATCCAACAACGTCCATAGAAATCTATTATTCGAATGTTAAAGGTTTAAATTCATTTATATTACGATATTATTCGTATTTCTGAAACTTGGTTAAATAATTCACTTTTGAATGGTGAACTGTTACCGTCCTAATATGACATCATACGCAGTGATCGAAAATTCTCTGTTGTAAATCGCTCTAGAGGGGTTGGTGCGCTTCACGCCTTGTACATACCTTGACATTGTTCTTTGCAAATGTTATCTTGATTCAGAAAGTATTATTGTAGGAGTTCTTTATGTTCCCCCTGACGTTTCTGCAGATGACATTGAGATTTTTACCTATGCATTAGAACAGCTTCTTATTAACCAGCATTTTTTATTTTTTTTACCGCTCTATCTTAAAAAATTTAAGATTCCTAAAGTTATCAAGTTTCCTTATAATAATAATAATAATAATAGGACTTTATTGTGTAATCATATACACAGGCGAAGTCTAGCATAACTATTCTACTTAACCTGTGTACAGAAATCAGTAAACTTAAAGGTAAGATAACAGAAAAAAAGAGAACCTATCAATGATAAACGTAAAAACTATTGTAGCTCGACAAGTATATTCTTGATAGCCTTACGGAAGCTGCTGATATTGAAACGCACTAAATCCTTACAAAAGCGGTTATGTAATGTTACAGCGTTATACGTAAATGACCTGGAAAATAATGAGGTACAATACTTAGGCATATCGAGTGACGAGGAGGTGAAGCGCAACCCAAGCTGGTGAACACTACTTCTAAATTTCAATTTTTCTCTTAGATATGACGGAAAATCTGTAAGCAGTACTCTATGCACCAGAGAAAGCAACTGTAAGCGGTAGACATTAGACATTTTCAGCCATTTAAGTTCATTGATCTTGGCAGAAACATGATCAAACTTTCTTAGACTGTATATAAAGCGACAACAACTGTTCTGGATCATCTGAATCTGATTTTGTGTTCTTGAGTTTAAACATGGAAAGAAAATTACTAGACCATAGTTAAGCAATGACAGGACTAAGGTTTCTGTAAGCTTTTTGCGAGTTTTGAAGTTAATTATATCCATGTTGCTGTATAGCAGTTTGAGAACAAAATAACATTTTCTAATGAGTAAAGAGACGTGGGTGTCAAAGCGGAGGTCTTCGTCGAAGATTAAACCAAGGTTCTTAACTTCAGAACATATATTGATGGGTACACCTTCAATAGCTAAACTCATGTGTGATTTAACCAACTGAGTTATTACAGCAGGCGCAAAGCATATGACCTTACATTTATCAGCATTTAGTTTAAGATTGTGGTCCATGCTGTATTTAGAGATGGAGTCGAGATCGCAATTAAGCTGCTCGCATGCGGTAGTTGTGTCGCACATCTTAAAGGATAGGTACAGTTGGGTATCATCAGCATATCCTAGAATATTAGAAAATTTAACACGGCTAAATATATCTGAAGTATAGATTAAATATAGAAGGGGTCCCAGTACTGACCCTTGGGGCACACCACTAGTAACTGGCACTTTATCCGAAAGAAGCCCATTAACTCGAACTACTTGGAAGCGGTCTTTAAAGTAAGACAAGAAAAATCTACATGCGATTGCATCAAGTCCAAAGTAAGACAATTTGGCACACATTAGCTCGTGATCGATTGTGTCAAACGCTTTAGAGAAATCAAGTAAAACGAGAGCCGTGCAGTTGCCCTTATCACGCTCTCTTATTATATCGTCCAGGACTTTCAACAGTACCGTGGTTGTACTTTGATTTTTCTGAAAACCTGATTGGAACGGTGAAATTATATTATTCTCTAATGCGTAATTGTAAAGTTGCAGATGTACAACTTTCTCGATAATTTTTACAAATGTAGGTACTAAACTTATGGGACGAAGGTCACCAAAGTTAACCGGATTGTTTATTTTTGGAATGGGAATAATAACGGAGGTTTTCCATGATACTGGGAAGTAACCGCTTTCGAGGCAACAATTAACTATATGTGTGATATGAGGAGCAAGTTTTGGCAAGCAAAAATTGATCATCTTCGCAGAAATGTCATCCCACCCAGGACTGGAAAGCTTAAGTTTAGATATTATATTTTTAATATCGTCTATGTCAGGAAGTACAAAAGAGAATACCGAGGCTTCCTTGTATTTAGTTGAAGTATAATGAGTAGTGGCTGGACGTCGATCATTAAGGCTTGAGAATACAGAACTAAAGTAATGATTAATGTCATTAGGATTGCGAAGCTGCAAAGGGATATCTGTACAGCGATTATTTTTAATTCCTAAGTGCTTTACAGTCCTCCAAAGCAGACCAGGGTCGCGAGATCGCTCGGCCGCACAGATGTAAGACTGTTTCTCACTCCTAATTGCTGAAACCGTCACGTTACGCATGATACAATAGTAATTCCAGTCTAGTGGGTCCTTAGTTCTTTTAAACTTTGAATGCGCCCGATTCCGTTCTGACATCATTAGTCTGATATTATAAGTTAGCCATGGAGCATATGGCTTAGTGACGCGAGAAGAAATGTAGGGCGCATGAAGATCAAAAAGATTTTTAATGTTACTTGTCAAAAAATCGACTTTGCTATCAATATCATTGATGTAATAAACGTCATCCCATTTTACACTCTCCAGGTCTCTCAGAAAGTGATCATATGCGAATTGTTTGTAATTTCTATAAGTAATAGTTTTAGGTGGTAATTTAGTAACTTCATGTTTCAAAATACAAAAAGTTAAGGAATGATCAGATATTAAGTCGGCATTTAGTACTCCTGAAGATGCAACTTGCTCAGGTTTATTATATATACTGATTGTTTTCTGTATAATTTTCGGAAAACTCATTTCCTCTTCTACCTGTATATGAAAAAATCCTTGGCATCGATTGCCTATTTCGGAGGTTGATTTCTAACACTGATGAAGCTATAGATTCTTTTTACACTTATAAAATTTTTGATCAATGCGTAGTCAAAAATCGTTCTTACAGTTGGAGTGGTTCACGTCTGAAATAAAAGCTAATCTCAGATCTAAAAACAATATTACAGAAAAAATTAGTTAAAATCTGGTAATCTATATTTTTACAACGAATTCAAACGTTTGCAAGGTTTAATTATGGAACATATGTTTCAGACTTATAATGCTTATCTTACTACAACAGAACAAAATATCAAAACTAACCCTACAGATTTGTAAAATTTCATTAGCCAAAAACGTGGCTGAAGTAGAATTCCTAGTTCAGTTTATAACGAGACTTTGGGGTTTTCTGGCCCGCAGGGGATTGTAAATACTTTTGCAGAGTATTTTGCTAATTCATACTTGCCCCTTAACAATAGGGAGAGGTTTTCCGACATAAAAAGCAACACCTTTACCTATTAATTCTTACCGATTGATGTCGAAGAACTTATACAATTGATGTCAGTCCCCAAATAAGTTCACTGCCGGTGATGACTTAATTCCCAGTCTTATTATTTGCGACTGCAGGTACGCATTTGCTCAGCCTTTATCAATCTTGACCAGTTTAGCAATTACAACTTCAACTTTTCCCTCAAAATGGAAGCATGCTACAGTTTGTCCTGTTCTAAAATAATAAGATAATTCTTAGATTTCCAACTACAGATAAATCTCCATTTTGTCAAATTTTTCCAAACTCTTTGAACAGGCGTTGTATTCCAGAATTTGTAGCAATGTAACGAAATATATTTATTTCTCCCCAGCAGCAAGGATTTGTTTCTGGTGGTTCCACGGTTACCACCAAAGATTTTGTAAAAATTCAGCTTGATATACTTCTACATACATTAAGTTATTTTGGCTTCTGTTACTAATACAGTCGTATCTAAGATTTTTTATCATACAATTCTTTCCTTTCCTCATAAATTTCTTTTACTTATGGTGTTACTCAAGGATCCAATTTTGGATCTTTGTTATTTATACTATTTATAAAGGGTCGTTTTTTTCAATAAAACGAATACGAATATTCATTTACTCGTATCAAATATTATTCGGGGCAATTTTGAACGAATGTCTGCACTTCACTATTCGATACGAATAGACAACACTAGTTGCAAGCTTTCAAAGCGTCGTAGAGACAGTCTACACCTAAACTAAAAACTAGTTAAAAAATTGCAGTAAAAATGTTTTTTCGGAATACTAAAAAAAGTCCAAGCGATTTAAAATAAATCGACATTTTAAATTTTTATTAAACCGTCGCAGACAACTTGAATTTGAAAACGTATTATTGTTGAGCATCAGACTTAGCAACTTTGCCTCAATTTAACCTACTTTGAAGCTCTTCAAATAACTACCCATGTAACCAGCTGCCAATAAAGGTGTCGTGTGAAAAAAGGAAATTTGGCGAAGCTCTAACATGCATATAGCACACGCGATTTCACACTAAAAATGATTCGTCATCAAGTAATGAATGCTATTCGTTTTCTATCAGAAAGGTTTACGTGAGCGACCATCTAGTCGTCCCTAACGGCTCTAACAAGTGGTCGCTAATTATTGCAACTCATGCAACTGGTTGTGGAAATGTGTTTCTATCACCACGTGCTTAGATCTTCCTTTTCTCACAAATGGTTGTTAAAAAAAATAGAATTCACTGTGAGCCTTCCATGATTCTAGTGGCAGGAGAAATTAATTCTTAAAGGTAAATCGCATGGAAGCAGTGCTGTACACTTTGAATGTTAAAGGGTAAAGCTGAAAATCCTGAAAAATGTATCATGGATAATTTTCTGTTTTGGTCAAAACAGGTTAATCGATTTGTATTTGGTGTTTGCTTAAAACATTAGTACAACGCCGATGAAGATAAAGGAATACTTAACGGCTAAGTAACATACGATTGGCTTTATTTATCCTTATTTGTACTTACTTTTCCATGAAGCAGTAAAGTTTTATCTGGAAAATGAAGTAGCATACAAGAAAAAACAGACCAGTTATTCAATTTAAGAAGAATTATATGCATTAGAAGACGATCAATGCCAAAAGTATGAATTGATTCCGCCATTAAGGACCCCTCGAAACACGGTTTCATCACAATAACCGATATTGTACTTAGGATAGTAATGAAAAACCTCAACAAACTGTATCTTGAAATAAGCCAATCTATTTAACAGCATAAAATTTTAACCATTTTAAATAATTTTCATACTTTCATATATACGACGCAGAGTTAGGTGCTTTTAATACAGGGTGCTTCCTAAGTAATCTAAAATATTATTTGGGGCGCTTCGTCACCCAATTTTAAGACGAAAAGTTCATATAAACATGTGTGGTAAGTCTTGTCGTTAATGAGATACAGGGTGTTTTATTATTTTATTTAGAAGCAACAACATGTGTTAAACATAAAGAAAAAATAGTACATTTCAGAGCATATGTTCAAAATGTCCACCTGCAGCTAAAATGCAAGCATCTGCTCGATGTCTAATTGATTGCCGAATACGTTCGAAGATACCAGGATTGTTACGAATAACATTACAGCCTTGTATGATACGATTTTGAAGATCTTGTACGTTTAATATCGGGGTTGTGTAAATGAGCGATTTCGAATATCCCCACACACAAAAATCCAGAGGATTGTGTCCCGGTGATCTAGGGGGCCACGGGTGTGGAGATCCTCGTCCGATCCAATGGTCTGGAAAAACGTTATTTAAAAACTCGCGTACAATCACTGAAAAATGTGGAGGAGCTCCGTCATGCATGAACCACATGCGCCTTCTAATAATAAGAGGTACATCTTCCATAAGAACTGGAAGTTCATTTTCTAGAAAATTAAGGTATGTCTCACCGGTCAACCGTGCAGGAAGGAAAAATGGTCCTAGTAAATAATCATCGATGATGCCAAGCCAAACATTGACTGAAAATGTTTGTTGAAATCGTTTTACACTTATGGCATGTGGATTTACATCTGCCCATATATGGTTATTATGAAAATTCATAATGCCATGTCTTGAAAAGTTGCCTTCATCCGTATACAGAATATTGGCAGCAAAATTGGGATTGTTTGCGATTTTATTTAAAATCCATTGGCAATACTGTATGCGAAGCGGATAGTCAGTAGGTAGCAAATGTTGTACACGTTGAACGTGATATGGATACAATAAGTTATCTTTTAAAATATTCCAAACAGTTCTGTTACCAACATTTAGTTCATCAGCAATTTTTCTGGTACTCGTTTCTGGATGTTGATCAATCACTTGAAGAATCTGGTTTTCCAATTGTGGAGTTCTCACACTTCTGGGTCGTCCAATAATATTCTTTGATTTGGCAAAAGTTCCAGTTTCTTATAAACGAATATGTAGCTTAGTAAACGTATCTGAACATGGTAAACGATTATTTGGATAACGCTGAACATACATACGTCTAGCCTCTAAGGCATTACCATTCGCTAATCCATACAAAAAGTTCATATTAGCCATTTCAGCATTAGTAAACACAGGCATCGTTGTTAACTTAACACAAAAAGGTCGTATTTATAAAAATTTCTTGTTCGTTTTTTTGCGTTGGTTTTTAGGTTTGACACAGTATTTGTCGACGTTACTCCAAAGGCCACTTAGAATAATCATTTTTTTTGTATAACTTTTAAAAACCAGTAGCGTCACCAGGAAAAATTAATTTCAAATACACTCAGACCTGATTTATTACAAACAATTCAACACCCTGTACCTCATTAACGACAAGACTTATCACACATGTTTATATGAACTTTTCGTCTTAAAATTGAGTGACAAAGCGCTCCATATAATATTTTAGATTACTTAGGAAACACCCTGTATATAGTAGAATAAATTTTGGGTAATGTCTTTATTTAACAGAGAGCTTAGCTTTGGAAAGTGTTTACAGAATCATTTATTAAAAAAAAATGTAGAAAACAAATCCTTTGACGAAATCTTGCTTTTATAGTTTTATACCAACCAATGACATATTTGAAAATTTCTGTAGAAGCGGTGGAAATTATTAAGTTGACGATATTTCGAAAACAATACTGTACTATTCATCAAGTGTGTAAGCCTAGACAAATAGTGATCGATAGATTATTTTTTGAAGAAAATTGTATCACGCATTCTTTGTGATATAAGGTTGACAATTATTTGGGCCTTTGATTAGAAAACAAGTACTTGTTACGCCGTTTTTTTAATTTCACCTCTACGAGGGTGAAATTATTTGAACTTTTTACGAAGTAATTAATATGAATTATGAAAGTATGCTATTGTTTAGAAATTAATAAACACGTATTTAGCTGTTTTGGAAATTCCATCCCTGAAGGTGTGAAACGGGAGGTAAGAGTTTGTATATGATTTTCATTATTTTCAAAGTAATAATAACAATTAACATGAAGTTTTATATTCAGGCCTTTGTTGAGAAAGTAACACATGATATGTATGTACTGTTACACTGTTGTTGTTAGTTGAAATACTAGTACACGTAAGTTAGAAAATCACCCCTATTTGATATCTAGCATTTGTTTCAAAATATTTTTATTTTGAGCAAAGTCGTGGGCAACAGCTACTATCAAATGAACACATCTAGACAGTATCCCAAAAATTCCAGAATAATGAATTGCATTTAATTGAAATCGATTTCCCCAATTTGTTTATTATTAGTGCACAAAAACTGGCGTCACCGCTCATTTCTTTACTGGTATCCATGGAAACGGCTTGCAAAAAGTGAAACACACCTAAATGCACGCGACAGTCAAGATGAAGGTCAGTAGCTCTGTAGCTCTCTAATTAGCGTGAGCAGGTACGCGGATTAACCGGAATGCTGGTTTGTGTTGATGCATTAAACCAGTAAGTGACACATGGTTTGATGAAAACTGTTCCTGTGCTTCAGTGGACTTGGAAAATGGATATAGGTCATATTCGAAATGATACGTTGAGGTATGAATTTTAAAGACTAAATAAATTAAATCGGGAAGAATTAAGTTAAAGTTATAAAAAGGTTGTGAAATTGTTCTTTAGCGCTTGCTTCAGTCCCTAAAAATTTATGTTTATGTTGCTTACGCTATTTGAATTATGGCATACCTTAATATGAAAGGAGATTGTACCTACTGAGTAACCTACAATAAAAATTTTACTAGAATTATGTAGATGTAGTGAAACCAGACAAGAAGTAAATAAACAAACATTTCGAATAGAGTGTGCAGAATCTCAGGTGAAAGAGGATGTTCAGACGTAAATAAAAGATTCCGATCGATCCCGTTTTGAAAATGGGTCACGACCTAAATCTGCGGAAAGCCTCACATTTAGGGGTGGATCTGCTTTGAGCGGGTTGCCACTGGCTTCACCAACGGTATGTTTGATCAACCCACCATTTTTGCTGGCTATCAAAGTCAATTAGAGCTAATGCGTGAAACGATTTCCCTGTCGTAGCATCGTAAAAGTTTTATTATAGTTAGATAATCCCAGTTTACGTGTTCTTATTAATTATTTCATGCATTATGCATGACACATGACTTATGCAAGATGTACGTAAAAGGTGCTAAATTTCAAATGTATGCAAGTGCGGTAGGACGTATCCTGTTGCCCTAAAACGGCATTGGATCTACCGTTTGTTCTTGGAAATCGCCTTCGTTGTGTAAATTTGCAGGAAGTTGACGTTTTCCGGATTTTATGTCTCTCGCCGCTCTTACATAATACAGGAGAAAATTGTCTGGCGTACTCCGACCTTCACAATCCTCCATAATTACCCGGTGTAATGTGTTTACGTTTTTATTTAATCAGCGAGTGTAAATGTCGTCGTCTATCATAGCCACGCGAGATTGTTTGAACGTTGCTTCAACTCAAAGGTACTCTAACTGTTTAAATGTTGGAAATGTTTTTGCAATTCGTTGCACAATAGTGGCTTGTCACCAGGACAAGATGCTATTTTTAGTTTCGTCCTTCAATGGTCCATTTGCAGAAATTTTTATAAACTATAGTAGAAAAAACGTCAATAATTCTATCAGAATCACATAAAAAAAATTCGTTTATCAAATTCATTTTTGTTCAGGTATTTTACACCTCTGTAATTCCTAGCCACGAAATAATTTTTCGATGTGAAATATTGTTACCTAGCAACGGGCATATGAAAATGAATTGAAATTGAAAGCCTGAAACATCTTACTATTTAGAGGCCGCTATTCGATTTAAAACAAAAACAAAAAATATGTTCATTAGTGATTCTTATAGGACCTTTTTCTTGATAAACTCAAATTTGGAATAAAAACCCAAAATCAGTAATTATATTTTCAAAATCTAGAACCATTTAAAAAAATTGAAAACAACTCATGGAATGAGTTAAAATAACTTTATAGTGGGCCCCTTATTACATTAGGAGCTAGAAGACTTGGAGTGGAACGGCATCATTTTATAACGCGGGCTTTATGTTTGATTAATCGGTTGCGTATGCTCATAAACGATCATAAAGCACTGTGAGAGGAATTTCAATAATATTTTGAATGTTGTATATGAAATTTAACTTGTTTTTGTGATTTAAAAGCCTATCAGATAAAGTAGATAATAAAAACATTTTTGTCGTTAATTTGTAAAACAAGAACAACAACATTTAATTGAAGTTAATCTGTGGTAACCATTCTCAGAGGATAGAAGATGAGCCGTTTATTTTTGACTAAAAAATCATAAAATCAGCAAATACAGAAATTGTGTTAAAATATGCGGATTATCAACACGAAATTTGAATGTATTCATAACAATGTAACTGGTACTGCTGATTTTGTGATTTTGATTTCCTTAGATTTGAGACTGTTCTCGTAAAAAGTTGAGGCTTTTTCTGCAAGGTCCACACATACATACATCATTTGTTAATATCCATTTATCGGAAAACTTCTTCGAAATCCTTTTATTTTTTCGATGGAGGGCTAAGGAAACGGATAGTAGTGAATACTTGCAATAGCTGTTACAGTAAGCAAGCACTGATCACTAGATGCACTATATGTATTTGCTCGGGCTGTAAACATTATTAACAATCCCATCTGATTCTGAGCAGTATGTATTAATGAATCAGTTTTCAAACTTAATAAGAATGGTACCACAGATTAACTATTAAATGTTGTTCTTCTTGTTTATTAATTTTAATTTTAACAATAAAAATGTTTTTATTATTATTATATTAGATTTATTGGATTTAGTTCCAAAACTTTATACGTGACAGGTTTTTATATCACAAAAATAAGTTTTAATTTCATAGATAACATTGAAAATATTATTTAAATTCCTATCACAGTGTTTATGATCGCTTGTGGACGTACGCAACCGATTAATCAAATCATAAGTCAGCGCTATAACATATGTATATTCGTATGTATAATCTGCATATTTTAACTCWTTTTTTGAGTTATTTTTAAAATTGTGTTGTTCACTTCACATGATATGTTCCACACATCTAGGTCTTTTAGATTAGATCTTTAATGAAAACATTATAACGCTACGCGTATGAAAATAAATACAATATAACCATTCTTAATTCTCGGGGTTATATTTTAATTACATATTTTGTCATGCACTTTTTACCAACTAAATTATTCTGTATAATATTATTAAAAGCTGTGTTGAAATAAAATAAAATGTATTTGTAAATTTGTTGTTAAATGCGCTGTTCTGCTGCAACTAGATATAATGTTGCAACAATTTTGCAGTAAATAAAAATGTAGATCAGAATGACACGAAAAGCATGTCAAACACTGATCTCAAAACATTGCCTATGTGTACAGAACCCACAAATAGTGTGGTAAAGTTTATTATAGTCTCAAGGTCCACCACACGTGGTATTCAGGTAATTACTTTGTTAGTTTTAAACGGAACACCCCGTATATTATTGAATTTTTAAATTCCTTGCTGAATTCGTGTCTTTATATGTGGTCTAAACCATTCTTGCCCTATGTGATATTTCTATGAAAACATTTGCAGTACTATTAAAATTAAAAATGAATAATGAAGAGAAAAGAAGAAGTTTGTTTTTTTCTGTTTTGTGTGATAAATATCATCATATAACATCGTAAAGTTAGGTTATTTTTGATTATGGCAAATGAAGTGTTCAGCTGGAACCAATTCATCCATAGCTTACGTGATTTCTTTTCAGTTTAAAGGCTTATTATGTGCTTATTCAAAATTGCATTCTTATTCACATAAGATTGCATTTACGTGTTACTGATCATACTGATATATTCTGTTTGCCTTGCCTCCAACATGGCGATGGCGATGGTAGCAAGCTATACTATTTGCTATTGTTTTCTTCTGGTGTATTCTTTAAACAGTGATAAAATGATGTTCTATACTTTTACAACATACCTAAAATAATCATTTGAAGACGTAGAATTGGCCGCGGAGAGAATATTTTTTGAGATGCAACATTTGTACTTTATATGACTATCTAAATGTGTTACTAGAGATTCTAACATTTTTGCGCTACAAGACTGTATAGTAGAAATGTTTAACGTCTAGTGTCAATTCTTATACTTAAACATGAAGCAATAGAATTATATCATAAATAACAATGGGGGAGTCTTGAACTTTAACAGTAAGCTTAATTTAGAAGTAACAAGAAAAAGTGTTTTCTAACTAATTATTTTTAATTTCTTTGCCTCAACGAATTTCATGACAGCACAACTAAGCGATTTTTTGGTAGATTTTTTATTGTTTTTTACTCTTGAAATGACACGGTGCTTATTTTGTATGTTGTTATAACAAATTCTATGTAAAAAGTTGTTTTTGCAAATAAACTATACAAAAAGCCTTATTAAAGCAGGTTCTGCAAGAGTCAATACCAGTTTACATTAATTTCATGATAATTTTACAAAGCAGTTACGTGATTTCTAGCTTTTTTCTTTTAAATTTGAAGTACGTTTCAGATAATTGATAAACAACAGTTTCATAACGTTCATCAGAAGAGAAACCATATTGTCTAATCATCCACAATGTTCAACACCCGAATCGTCTTCAAATCAAGATCAAGTTCTTGATGTATTAGTTAGTGTTATGGATAACTCAACCATACAACTTGCTTTGGACAATAATATTAGTCAACCGTTAATTGTTCGAATATTAAAATAGCTCTGACAGAAGAATGTACTCGTACTTTTGTACGATGATGGAGGTCAAGGTTAATAATAAAATTAACGAATTTATCAACCGGCATAACTGTCGCTATTGGTCTAGTGAAAATCATCACTGGTGATTGAATAGCATACATAGTATCCTCAGATACTAAACGTGTGAGCTGATATTATTGGGCAACGCATTATAGGCMCATGCTTTATAAATGGAAATGTAACAGCAGATAYMCTCTACCTCTACCTATTAAGTGGTAATAATATACCTGAGATTGTAGATTTATTTTTCGATTAAGGTCCACAAGGAATGCCAAACCGCAATATCTGGTCTTAACAAAACGGCGCTCTGCCACATTTTGGAGTTGGAATCTGAATAATATCTTCCCATATCGGTGACAGGATATCTGCGAACTATTGAGTGCCTTGCTAGGTGGCCTGACTTAAGCCCATTGGATTTTTCTCTAGGGTCATTTAAAACTAAAAAAATTGCAAGAACTGGAAACCAAAATTGGACACGAAATTCCAAATGACTGCAAAATTCGTTGAGCAATTTCTGTATTAGATTGGGTTATTGCCTTGGAATTGTGTTGACAAACAAAAACACAAAGTAGGCTAAGAAAGAACTTTTGTTACAGAAATAAGCTATTATTCTACATTTTTGTCTAACTCTATAATCGCTAGCGACTACTCATAACAATGAAATCCCTTGATACTTGATAAATAGTCGAATCTAAATAATATCGAAAGCGAAAACTAGTATTCGTTATCAGTGGTAATCTGCATTGTTTACTTATTGTTTGTTCCGTTTCCAGTACAGACTTTCCACGATGCAGCGGTGTCCCTATATCCATGAGATGAAAGAGCGCCTTTTAGGAGAACAAATCCCGATGGMGCCACTGCCAAAGAAAGTGCCAGAACCCCCGCCTTTCATCATGGACCAACAGCAGCTGCTGCAGCAGCCGGTAGCTACAGTAGTTAGGGTAAATATTCCTATTTCTGCACTAGACGTTCCGAAAGACAACTTGATGGCTGCAGACTGGAGAGTGGAAAGGTTGCTGAGCGAGACTTGTGAATTATGAGCAAATATGAATGCCCCAGTTGCAGTCTGCACCGCAAGACATGTTATTCTAACGCTACCGGTGCTCATTTCTTGTTTGTTTCTAGTTAAACTCCGATGGTTACGGATCTCACACCTCACCGACGCACCAAAGAACTGATAGGACGCCCCTCATGCCGAAGGAGCCGGAGGACGACTTCCATTACGTCGAAACGTCGATGTATCCCAAAAATGCCAAGTAAGTGGTCGCTCCCGCTGTTATTTAATTATTCATCACGAGGAAATTGCGAGTTAATTTAGCGGAATAGCACCTGGAGAATTGCCTTTTAATGTAGCGAGGTTTCAGCTCATTTAGGCTTTAAAACTGATTTACAACGAACTACAGTTAGAATTACATTGTTGAAATTCACTTTAAGAAGTTCCGGAATTTATGAAATCAAATGCTGTTACTGTCCAAAAAAGTGCATTGGCCAAACAAAACGTAACGCAAATATTAGATTCAAAGAACATATGTACCTCGTAAACAATATAAATGGATAAAATTCTGCATTAGCATTACATAATATTGAAACAGGTCACAAATTTAATATAGCCAACGTGAGGAACATAAGAACGTTAACATGGGCCAACTTGAACCCCTCAGAGGCTGTTTACATGAAACGCAATTTTAACCATTTGTTAAATACGGATCTCACGCCCTTAAATAACCCACTTATAGTAATAGTAAAGTCAAAAATGTAATATAAACTAATTCTTTTCCCACACCACACAACTTTGTATCTGTTTACGATATATCAAAATGTTGTCTTTAGGTTTTTAATTTAGTCATATTTGTTAAGCCACCGAAGAAGGCCGCTTGGCGGTTGAAATGCTGGCATTTGGCTTTGCCAAAAATATAAATTTGAAGCAGGATCAAAAACAAGTGTTTTATTATTATTATTTATTAACTTCCAAAAAACTCTACTATTTATTATCAATATTTACCTACTTGCTTTTTTAATATAGTACAGCAATTGAATCTTTAAGTAAAATCTTTGCATTAAAGAAAGTGTTTGTGTATTATACATGGTTTATATTATGCCTTTTTTGACATAATATAAAATGCTTTGATCCGATATCTAAGCATCTTACCATCCAAGCAAGACATTTCGTGAAAATGCACTCCTGATGTGAGAAAAGTACTTTTTACAAAGTCATTATTACTCTGCATTAAAGGCAGCCAGTTTTTTGCGCCTAAATTTTTACTTACATTGTACCATTAGCTTTCGTCTATAGAACTAAACAACTGATGAGTTTTAATAAAAGTGAAACTGATCCGTCTATAGTTAATTGCGGTGCAGACAACAAAGTGTATTACACATTATGGAAAAATTGGATGTACTACATTTATCCAAAATCCAAATAAAATAGTGAAATTGTTATAACTCAGTTTTTTAAATAATCATGTTAAGTTTTACATTTTTTACATTATTGGGAAGCTTAAAAATGACCTATTTTTATGCCATGGCCAAGTATGGTTTATATTAAAAAAAAACATAGCTAAAAAATGACAGCTTTGTCTGATTGGGGACATCAGTTTTCACAACTGCTCTATTTACAATATTTGGGCAAAATTAAAAATAACAGCGTTAGACGAATAAGAAGGCTTATCCATTTTTTTAAATATTTAGTGAGCCAAGAAATTGCATTAAATTGGGCTTCAAAACTGCTAGCTTCCGAAATTCGCATTCTAAAGATCGAAATAAACTTACCCTATATAATATCATTTTAAGTGAGACAGTTAAAATACACTTGCAATATATTTTCAGTTATTGTTGGAAAAAACGTGATGTCACTTTTTGTTGGCAAAATGTAATTCGTGTATGATCGTAGTTCTAATTTAATAACTGATTAGTAAGTAGTAATTTTATTTTGATTTTGCAACTCGTTATGTAGCGATAATGTTAACTTTGATATATTTAGCAACTTCTCACATTAAGACACTAAGAAGCTTTGTTAGCGACATTTAGTTAATCACTATGTTTGCTTGTTAGTCGGTGAAGTTTGTATTTATTATTTACTTGTTAATTTAGATAATAGGGCAAAAACAGAACGACCCACTGCATTGCAACCAATTTGCAAAATAAATTAGTAAATTAATTACTATATTAATGTTGCTTTAAGTGATAAGAATATGTCAGTTAAGCATATAACAAAAAGGAGAGAATAACAATACTTAAGAGATATGACAAGGATGTTATTATTATTGGTGTTTAAAATAAGAAAAGTTGAAGAGTATAGATTGTTGTTGCTTCAAACAATTTGCAATGGCACATAACAGTTTAGGTAGTATTTTTAGTGGCCTGCCTAGAAATTTTGGTTGGGGGTTTGACAACTGCAGACCTGCAGGGGAGTGGAGAAAAGCTGTAATTTACTGAAACACAAAATTAAACATATCTTTTATTGATTTTTCACGTTTAAAATCTTAGTTATTATAAAAGATTAGAACAAAAAATTTCTTATTTTAATGAGTCTTGCCTATCTTCATGGGTCTTGGGGGGGGGGTGTAATCCGGACCCTGCATAGCTACGCCATAGTTCAGATGATCCCTATWATTTTATACATGTGATTAAATTCGGCATTGCAAACTTTTTATTTAAAAATGGTTTTTATGGACATATCTGCAGCTTCCATGACGATAATATAAGATAAGGATAAGGAAGAACCCAGCAAGAAGCATTGAACAGACCATCTATTCAGCCACACGGAATTGCCTACCGAAGATTCACAAACAAAAGTTTTTTTAATAAAGGATATTTCACGAATGGTAATGTCCCTGGCGAAATTAAAAATGCAACCCAAAATACATATGCAGAGGTCATATTGATAATAGTTCATCGTCTTAAAAAATATAAAACGTAGGGAGCTGTATAAATTCGTAAATTTTGACATAAACTTCTATCATTTGCTTTAAGTAAATTCGGTATTGTAAAACAAATTTTATTTTTAAAAAATGTTTATTCAATAACATTAATGTAATAAATGCTCAAAATGTCGCCCTCTGCTGTTTTCACAAGCTTGAATTCGTGCCCAAAACGATCTTTTAACGTGCATTAACATTTCTAGAGTGATGGATCTACATGCATCACGTATTTTATTTTCTAAATGTACTACACTTTCAATTGGTGTTTGGTATACTTGCTCTGTTACCATTCCTCACAGAAAAATCCAAAGGAGTAAGGTCCGGGCTTCTCGGTGGCCAAGGATTAATTGAACCTCTTCCTATCCATCGGTTAGGCAAAACCAAATCAAGATGATTTCGCACTATTCTATGATAATGCGCAGGTGCCCCATCTTGTTGGGACCATAGATCTTCTCTTACTTGTAAATTTACATTTTGGAGAAGTACCGGTAAAATGTTTCTTAAAAAATTTAGATAAGTATTGCCGTTTAAACTATCGCGAAAAAATAAGGTCCCACAATTTGATTCCCCAATATTCCGCACCAGACATTCGTCGAGTAGATAGTTTGAAAATGTCCTCGAATCCAGCGTGGATTTTCATTGTGCATAATAATGCATGTTATGTTTGTTAACTCCACCATTATTAGAAAATCTTGCTTCGTCTGAGAAGCAAATGTTGTCATAATATCTCACATTCAAATTTTGGTGTTCCTGAAAGAAGTTAAAAAAGCCAGTCTTTTAGGATAATCTGTCTCCTTTAAGCCTGAACCAATTGCATACGGATGAAATTGATTGCCTTTAATTATTCGGTGTACTGAAGACAAACTAATACCGGTTGCTCTTGAGACTACCCTTTGACTAATATGAGGATTCTCGTCAATCATTTCCAGTACTTTAATTTTATTGTCAGGGCCTGTTGCTGTTTTTTCTCTCGACTTTTTCAGTGGTGGCCAGTTTACCCTTACAGTTAATTCAAGTCTTTTGAAAATTGTATCGGCAGAAGCTTTTCTATTTGAAAAACGTCTGTATAAACGGGCAGCAGCGGATTATTTTTGCATTCATCATAAATCAAAATCATATCTGTTTTTTCATCATTTGAATACATTTTGACTTTTAATAAATACAGTGACAGTAACCATAGTGCATAGCCGTCATGGATTTCCAATTTGTTTTTAAAATAATACCATTATGTAAAATAACCACATTCGCTATGAGAATGTATTTTGGGCTGCATTTTTAATTTCGTCAGAGTCATTATCATTTGTGAAACATCCTGTATATTCATGTAATCCAGGTTTCATATTCTTTACTAATTCATACTGTATCCACTGGAGTATGCAGGTAGATCGTAGATCTTTTAGAAAATACACTTATTGWGTTTGTAATATAATTTGATTAACCTTTTTTTCATATTCGCTTCTCTACTCCAATACAGATGGGTTTTTGTTGAACAACAATCTCCAACAGGAAGATTTATACTATAATCCGGCTTACTTGCACGGAAAAATAGAAATTTCACTAACAAACGACAATTAATTGCCTAGCTTCAGCAAATTTACTTTTAAGATTATCGGCAGCATTAATTCTATGTAATTTGTCATGCAACTGCAACCCCTCTTGTTTGAGGTCAGTGACCGGGAGCGTTCTCGGAGAGCAGTTAGTATCATCGACAAAACAGATCAAGGATGTCGTAAAGCCACATAGTCAGCTCCTGTCTTGGTTAAATTACCGTTACAATGGCTCATTATAATAAAGGAACGTGTTGACATGCTTTAGTGTTGACCCATTTGTTCGGAGGACAAGGGTAAGCACCCTTGCTGCGGTGCCGCTTAGTAATCAGAGTTTGCTAAATGGGTTTTTGATTCTTTCCAAATCTAGGCTAAACATTTACTCGAAAAGACAACTTGCAGCGAAAATCGTTCAAGTTATTACATCTATGGATGCTGTAAAATGAAGGAAATTGGTTTGGAATACGAGATGCTTTCTCTTTTTGCTGCAATGTTTTGTAAACCATCCGGCAACACCGTTCATCCGGAGGGGCGTTTGGATCGATACGGTCCACGCAGCATCCCTTACGTTTTGTTGAATTATAAAACGACCCACACGCGAACCAGACGTAAAAAATGAACGAGCACCTTTCACTCTACCTTTCCTAAAGAGACACATAAAGAACCCACTACAAAAAAATCGAATTTTCCCAATTTTCGACCGCCCAATCGACAGCTGGTCGCCCGCTTCGGTGGTTGTGCCTATTGTTATTGCAAAATTCCTCCGGTTTCGGGCGATCTAGGTGAGGTTTTCGGGGGTCACTGGGTCGTATCCCGGGAAGAAGCTCTTCCGCCGTCCAATCGGCGCCACCCCTCCCCACCACGTGACCCTTGCAGCATCCCTTCCCGGTGTGGCGCTCCTGCGGGGTCCCGTCTCCATTGTGGATCGACCTCGAAAAGCCGCTGGATGCTGTGAAAGGCGTCGAAAACCGCGAACGCGCCCGTTTTTCCCGCGCCGACCATAAAAAGCTGTGCGTCCGGAGATGTGAATTTTCGAGGGTGAAACGTTGAGTGTTCCCCATAGCCGGCCATGGTGGGTGGTGGTGAAGTCAAGGTGGCCACCGTTGAGGTGGAGTCCGTGGACAACATGGCGACGCTTCCGGTGTCCAGAGCCCACGGTAACGACGTCGCGACGGACAAGAACAGTGCCGCTAACAAAGAAATGGAGCTGAAATTCGTGCAGCCCAAGCCGGACAAAAGGTACGGCCGCTGTTCGTTTTGGGCGATCCACCCGTTCGTTTATGGGCGTTTCTTGCTTTGGCGATTCGGTTTCACTGGGTTCTTTGCTTAGATTTTTGAGACTTCATCGTTTTTTTGTTGTGAAAAACATTTTTTCCTTGAATTTGTGATGATTAAATGCGCACTTATTGTACGAAAATAATAGAATAAGTCAGTGGCATTTTAGGTGGTAGAAAGCAAGCTTAGCGCGACTGATTTTTCAAAATCAAGAACCATTACAATTAATGGCACATCACGCGATTCGGAAAAAACTTTACATACTCTAAGATTTTTTTCCTCTAAACATAAACCCACCAAAGTAACATCCTGTACTGCAAATTAAAAAAAAACACTAAATAGAAATTTTATGAAGTAGTAGTAAAGAAGCTAGTTTTATTTAAAAAAGCCAATCATAATATGCCTCACAATCGTCAACATTAATCCCTTAAATTTAATAAGAAGAATCCGTACTTGTTTTTTTTTAAGATTGAGACGTGAAATGTGTTGTTTTGGAACTCTTAAATACCGTGGCTGATGAGTAGAGAATACTGTAATGTTAACCATCGTTAGCCAATGCAATATTTATTTGGTAACGTTGTCTAAGCTTATAAACAAATATGCACCAGATGTCCCTAGTAATTAATATCTTATGGCCTCGCCCAGAAAGTGGGAATATATAAAATCACATTAAATCATTTTAAATATAAAATGAAATACACTGTACCAATCGCTAAGAAGTAAAAAGCATATGCGCATAGAGAGTATACACAACCACGTAGGTAATATATTAGTATGCTGTATTAGTTTTTCATTGCGGCATAATTACGTTACATCTCGAATCTCCAACCCCCAGCTCTTCAAAAAATTCTCCAAATCTAACATACATCTGCACTTACTACACTGTTGAAAACAAGTAATGGCTATCACAAACACAAAGGCTATACAATACAAATGTGTTTATTTTCAATCCAATAATATTTTTGTTGTATTTTAACCCAGACAGAAAAATACTTTATTCCAAACAATTTTTTTTAAGTAAGCATATTAGTATAAAAATAAAGCAATTAAATGCTCCATCAAATAAAAGTGTTTCGAACGAAGCAAAAGAATAATTAAATGCAAGAGAAATATATTGTTCAATTCAAGAGAACTCCGCTTGTAACAAAAATTGTATTTTGTTCCCATGAGGGGATAGTCTTCAATTCAAACAAATATTTAAAATAAAATTTTGTTTGCAAGAAGAAAGCCGTTATCCTAGAAAAAATAAATATCATTGATTTAAACGCGGTCCTTCTTAAAGCAAATAAATTTATTCACGAGTAATTATTTTCTTCAACCAAAAAACATTTTAAAGTGTGTAACGCCATCTTTTGTCCTTTCCTTCTTATGTAAGATTTCTTTCTTCCTCTCTTCAGTTTCCCTTGGGTTATCGATTCTAACATTCTCTTGTACTTTTCATTCGGTGTAAGTGTCCTCACCAACCAAAATCTTCCCTTATTTTCTCGTTTCTTATTCTGTCCATTTTTGTGAAGCAGCACTCTTTTCAGGTAGGTACTTCATTTCGGATGCCCTAATCTTACCTTTAGTTAGAACTCACGATTCACATGCAGTCATAGGTATGAATGGGTCTATAAATAGTTTTGTATGTCCTCATTTGTTGTTCAAAACAAGTTGGACAATTGCATAGAAGACTTTATTTGAGTGTGCAATAATTCTAGTGTCAATTTGTATTTCTTATTTTCTCAGACCCTTCCAGATAACGAAAATTGTTGACTTGTTCAGTATTTTCTTCCAGAGTAATCATCACCTATATCTATTTCCTCTGGTGCAACTACTATTAATTAATTAGCTTTTTGCTTTGTTTAATCATGTACTTATTTCAAGGTACATTTGCTAAATCGTCATCAAAGTTTTACTTATTAAACGAAAATGACCAAAAACTGGAGTGTATTTTTCCTTCTTAACGAAAAGAATATATAAATTGCTGTAATTGAATACTCGCTATACTACTAAGTACTAATTATGTAAATAACCTTTCGTTTTCATTGTTTAGTGCTTTTAAATAATGAAAAAAATCATAAATAATCATTCGTGTGTTGAAAGTTTTTGAAGTCATTGAATATCATTAGCTTAACAACTCATAGATCCAGTCATGAGCATCTTTAGACGTGGGGATAATAATAAAATAGAACTTAGCATAAAGCCCTGTGGAACTCCCGACAGTATAGATGCTAACTTGCGGCCAAGAACGATCGTTATGTCGTACCTTCCTCCCAGTTATGCTGGTTGGATAACATTCTAAACTAAATTTAAAGTCATCTTCTATAATTTGATTAAATCTTGACAGAGACATGAATTAGTTTTTATGTAGGTACACGAAAGACATACTCATATAACTTAAAGTGTTATTAATTGATTATATGGAGAATATCATCAGAGTTAATGAAAAAAGACCAGCGCAAATTATAAAGAGTATAGAACTCTTATTCTAGGTTTGGCAATTTTATTAAATACTTCCTTGATTTCATGGATTCAATTCTACAAAATAGAATTTTTTTCGGTGAAAGAGATCAATTCTTGTATTAAATAGATACCAGTGATGTATTTTGTAGATAGTTCTTAACAGGTAACATATAAAAAATTATTCATTCGAAGATTCCTAGCTGCTTGTGTCTTAATTCATACGGATTAATCTTAATACATAATGGTCATCTTGCTCCATTGATATTTTTGTAATATGTTTTAGATTTGGGAACTTCCTTGTACTAGTTCTTTAATTTGAATACATTATCAATATATATTAGGAGAATCAAAGATATGTAATATAAGTTTTATTAAACAAAGAAAAAATAAACAGTACCATATGCTAACAAAATAACTTTTTGTTGCTTGCTTAGGCGAACATGGACAAGAATGGAGTCTTAACTTTTTATGATATTTTCAATAAGGATGATGGGATATATGAATTTTCAAGAAATTTTAATTTTCTCTTATATAGCAATACGCGTGGTGAACCATTTTCACGAGTTAAGAGTAATTAAGCTATTCTAAGCCAGAATGAAAAAAAAAACAGTTCACTATTTACCTAAATTTCCCACTGATATAATAACCTAGAAACAGGCGTTTAAGCACTTCTGTATGTTCAGCATTATTCACATGCTTTGTGAAATGCTTTATTATTAAGATCGACAAAGTCAATAAAAGACTCCATAGTGACTTAAATTATTATTCAATACCGTAAAATAACAAGTTTATTTAGCTAAAAGCAGATCAAAATTTCGATATTCCGGACTACCTTCGAAGTGCAGTTTTAGGTGCTTTTTTAACTGCAGTAAATAACTGTAACTGAGAAACGTTTACGACTGTGAAATGAAAGAAAGCTAAAACCTTCAATATTTGTTTCAAATTTAGCTTCGTTTTATTGCGCAATATGATTATGTGTTTTAACGGTTTTAAATATCACGTCCTTGATTTCCGAAACTATAGTCAAGCATTTTCAACATTTCGACATTAATTTCATCCAACATATAGTGTTTCATTGCTTTGCGATATGCAGTAAATTTCACTATCATTTATTTATGCATTATCTTTAATTCAGTAGTGCTTTTTGGAACTATATTTTCCGCCATTTGTCGTCTGTCAGTTCTTCACCCTTACCTAAGACATGTATTTTGCTCACTTCATGATGGGTTACTAAATTCAGCTGTTTAAGGTTTGGTTTTGTACTAAGATCTTATTTATTTTTTGTAATTTACTATTGCATAACCACTTTTCACACAATTTTCTAAAGCAACATCGATACCAGCTTCAGGTCTTCTTTAATTTTTAGCTCGGCTTATTTGTTATTATTATGTTKATCCTTTGAACAGTCAAGATTTTCTAGCAATCGAAGATTACATACTATTTCAAGTGTTTGCTGTAATAGCTGCTTAATAGCAGTAACTTTAAGTCACTCCAATTTGGGAAAAAACGTATTCCTTTAAAAAAAAGTTCTAGTCGAAGCGATCTTCAGAACTATCTGATAAAAACGGCGAAACAATCTGCTTGTAAAATAAAGTGGGAATCCTTTATTATTATTATTATTTAATGCGAGAAAACGGAAGGTATTTCCTATTTTCATAAACAGGGGCAAACGAATATCTGTTTTCAATTCGACCGATTTTTTTAGAAATCACCTGCTATTGTTAGCTATTGCAGATTGTATTTACATAACAATTAATGAATTTCAGTTAGAGGCATGTTCATAAACATTTTGTACTAGCGATAAAACCAATTAATTTGTAATCACCATTTCATAACGCGTCATATACAAAATAACAATGCGTAAAAACTTTGACGTGCAAGAAAATATGTGTATCGTTTATTAAACTAGTAGTGCTAAAACTGGCATTGTTTAGAGCTAACAGTTACCAAGAAGTTTAAGGCATTGGAAGAACTCCGTTAAGTTTTAAAACTATTTTTAAGCATCAGTTGATATTGCGGTGATTTGTAATATATTAATAATTAATTAAGAAACAGTTGTTAGGATTATTACAAATGCGGAGTACTTTTTCATTATGGGATAGTAGTAAAAAATGGTGTATTTTGAATTCATACACAGAATAATGTTCCTTAACGTTTTGCACCATCGATAGCGACAAATGAAATTTGAGAAATATATAATTGTAGAGAAAACTAATATTATTCTCACTTGTAATCGTGCAAACTGTATTCTTGTAGTTAATAAAAAAAACCTTTATAAGCAAAATTCATTTACCTGCATCTTATTGGAAAAACGTTTGTGACGTAATAATTTATATAATATTTGTTCATAGGAAAGTTCTAATTTTATTTTAATTAGAGAGTTCAAACTTTTTGTATTTAATTTTTTTTTGTTTTTAGATATCCCTGACCAGGACGATAATTTTTTCCAAAACCGCATATATGATTGTAGTAACGATAGTACAATTTGCGTTAGTTTACATATATTTTGAATAACTCTTACGTTAGAATATATTTTGCTTGTGATATTTTCAACAGAAAACCTGCAAAAGTTAAATATTGTAAATTAGATACTTTTTCTCTTAAAAAATTATTCTTAAATTATACTGTAATGTAATGTCGTCTGAACGTTTATATTTTTATATTTATCACAAATATTTTGTATATTTATTCTGTCAGTCTTCGAGTCAGTCTCTATATACTGTACTTGCAATTGCTTACATAACAATTTCCATCTTTGGGATCCTTATATTTTGTTACTTTCACGTTTTATGGAATGTCCGCTAAAGTTGTTTTTGTTTTTTTTGCCAATAAAAAACTACCTGTGATTTTAACATTAATATATTTGTCCAAGCCCTGGTCTGTAAAACAATTTAGCTCAAAATCCCTACAGAACGATGAAAAAATCCTTCCCTGCTTCCCTACCATAAGAAATAAACCCTTCCATAGAAGGGATAAATCCCTATGTCTTGCAACACTGCTTGGGGGGGGGCGTTCCATAGTTACGCCACTGACTTGGTTTAGGTACACTTAAGATACAACATTTACGTTGAATAGACAATTTCGTTTTGGATGTAGTTTGAAAAAATGTTAATATTTTTTGTCAAGTGTTGCCCATTCCTACAGTTTACTGATAATGAAATAGCGTGCTACTGCTGAGTTTTATTAAAATTCGTGATTTTAGCCTAAAAATACAATTATATATAATGTTTTGTTGTTGACAAATTCCAAGTTTCAAATTTCCATCTCACAAGACAGTCCAACAGCGTTTGCGTAAAACGACTTCGTTGTCACCAAGTTATCATGTCTGCTTAATATCTACGAGACCGCCATCTAAATTCCCAACTTGCAGATGTTGATTTCGGGGTGGGTGTAGTCTAGGTTTATAGTAAATCCGCTTGCGAAGTCTGACCTACAATCTAAGTTTAGCGTATTTTTAGAAAATCAGTCTGTCCCCGCCGGCAGTGCGGTGCGTGTGTTATGTTTCAGTGTTTTGCGGAAGCTCTTCACAATGTAAATATGACTTCTTTGCCACTTGCATTGCCTGGCAGATAAATACAGCAATCTTGTGCTTGAGCAGCATGGAGAAATAACATCTAAATTCGCTCGCGCTACTCGTGTCACATATTTGTAAACTGAACTTGAAACTGTATTTTTGGAGCTCTGATGTAAGCTCTTAATGCGGAAGGAATTTATCAAATCGAGATTTGATGCTAAATGCGATTGTTTGTTTCAGGACTTCCCTGTTCATCATCATGAGTTTCGTTTACGCGAAACTACTAATTGTAGTGTGCGTAGCGTACGTAATATCCGACGTAGTGACACATAACATACCCCTCTACTATTATGAGGGATTCTTCACTTACCTGTACGGGATGAGTATCCTGTTCCTGTTGTACGTGTTCTGTTTCCTCCTGCAAGAAAGCACGTGTTGTGCGGGGGATCCCAAGAAAGAAACTGTGAAGAAACCACCAAAGGAGAAAGCCAAAGATAAGGAAAAGGAGAAGAAGAAAGAAGAAATGGAGAAGAAGAAGGAGGAGAAGGAGAAGCAGAAAAAGGAAAAGAAGGAAAAAGAGAAAGACAAGGACAAGAAGGGAAAGAAGCAAGACAAGGTAAGATGAATTATTGTGAGTGGATGGTCGTAGTTTCATTCCGAATGGAACTAGGACCATGATGATTTATATCGAAAACTCTTTCACACAAATCACCGTGTATTACTTACGATATCCCATCCTTCATTTATTAACTTATTATTTCGTTGCTTCCACTAACATTTTCCTTTGTTAATTGTTTATTTGGTTTAAGTTATGTTACTTTGCGTTTGTTGAGCATGTTGTGCGTGTAGAGGGAGAGATTTCCCCGTAAGATGAGGGACCTGGTACAGCAAAGGGCTTCTTCTATCCACCAGGTGAGCAAAGGTCGGTTATTACTTCACACACACTTATGTTCAACTTTTATTTTCAACAAACCTACACTTCACGACAGAACAACCTTTGACTGAACGAAAATAAAAGTTAACATCTTATTGGATAGAATCCTGCATGCTCCAGCAAGCCTTGATTTATGTAGTAAGCTACTCACGCAACAAGACAAACAAATCTTTCTGCATACCAGGGTATTTTGTTTTAATATGAAATTTTGGGTCATCCATTTTCACAATGTAGTGTTCGAAAGCTTTCAAATAGTTCAGGGCGCCATTAGAATTCTGTAATTTTTTCATCTTGTAGGATGTCAAATGAGCTATTCATTTTGAAATCTCGTTTAGGTTGTCACTGATTTGATTTGAGTGTGTAGCTTTTTAGTGCATATTATTAATTTCGCTGCTACAGTCAAAATATACGATCAAGAAACGCATTGCCATTGTCTGTCAACGTTTTCTGTTGCCATCTTTCTCTTCATAAATGTGCAAGTATGTGCGGTATACTTTTAGTTGCCAGAAGTGCCGTAGTGTAAGCTGCTACTATTAGGCATACCTATTGTAATTCTTCTATTTATTGACTCCATCGTATTAGCGTAGTATGTATGCCTAAAGACCCATTCACACATTGTGAAGCAAAATAGAACACTGGGAAATACAGACGTTAGTAGTTTACCTAGTCTTAAGTTATCTTTCATAAGCCTAAGCAGTAATACGAGAGTTCTCAGAGAACTTTACGTGTATTTTTGCTATTAGAGAATGTTATATGACAGAGATATAACGGACAGTAAACTTCTTTTTGTATTTTGGGGTTCCCTGTTATTTCTTCCATAGGATTTAACTAGTCAAAGCACTTTGTAAATGTCTTGTCAGAACTTATTCTCGACCCAGAGGACATTGGACATTGTGGTCAGCTTCGGTGTTATCCCAGGACAATAAGCCTTGTTTTTTCGCAGATATCAAATAACGTTTACTTCCACATATTTCACTTTTCATGGTCAATCAAAACACTGTCTTTTAAAAATAGTCTTTCATGTATAGAGACAACAGAAAGGAGTTTAAAATACATCAAAATAAGCCATTAATTTTTAATAGAAATGCATTTTTATTTTTATTTATGTAGGAGGAGTATTGAAAAGTACATAGATTTAATGTCACCGTATTTTGCTGTTCAAAATTATACAGCTAAACTTTTTTTCTCAACTCCTTTTCAATGATATATCTTTTGACCCCCTTCCCCTTAAAAAAAATGCAACTTGCGCCCATATCTCGGAAACGAGAGCTGACACAGAGTTTAATTACCCATAGGCCCATGCACAATTTCAGAAAAATCGGTTGAACAGAACCTGAAATATACTGCTGGTTCCATACCTTGCAGCAACCCGGTATAATTAACTACTGTCGGTTTACTGAACTTTAAGCGGAAGCTTTCCCAGAAAATTTGTCTAATTTTAGAAAGAGTGCGAAACCACGACCCCGCATCGAAACTAACGCAGATTTCTCAAAAACCACCCCCCCCCTCTAACACGCCCCCTTCGACTAACGCACACACGACCCCGACACGCACAACACCTTAGCACACTTGCTTTTCGTTCGCCCTGGTTTTTTCTCTTGATCTGTGTTATTTTCATTTGGTCCGGCGGCTCAGAGTACCTACCGTCGGAATTCCCAGGGGGTGGTTGACGAGGGGCTGGCCGCCGTGCCCGTCCCCGTCGCGGAACTAGGTGCGCGTTCTGACGCCCCTGTTGTCTCTCAGGAATCGGCGGCGGTAGACGTCGAGGCCGGCACCGTCGCCAGGAGCAAAAGGAAGCGGAAGACGACCCAGAACGACCAGAGCCACGGCAGCTTCTTCCTCAGGATCGGGGCGATAGGTAAGAAGGGTTCAGGAACTATCATGTTTTGAGATACTGTTCTTAACAATGGAAATTATGGAAAATGTAAAAATCACGCGTAATAGTATGCGCAGTGAAGCGAGACATGTAAATATCAGTCTTTTCCGCTTTATTTCATAAATAATAATAATAATAATAATAAATCATTTTATTCAGCTGCTATTACATAGTGTTACATGAAAAGAAAAATAATAATTAGTAAAATTCTAATTAATACATAATAATTACGATACTGATGATGATAGATAGCAGACTGAAAAGGAGAAAGTTTCAAAAAACCGTTCCTAAAAATAAAAAAAAATCGAAAATTTTTGTTTAACTTCAACACTCTGTATAYCAAAAATGAAGCATTTTCGGACACATGTTTATATAGACTTTTCGTCATAAATTCACGACAGGAACACGCAATAAAAATTATGACATCRAATTTAGAGACGCCCTGTATATACATAAATACCACAATCAATCAGATTTATTTGTTGATTCCTATTTCTGTTGATTCTAAAAGTTAAGACACTAATATATCGTATTTGAAATAATAAAAAGCACCTTTACAAGTATGCATAATAAATTTACACAACCGACGATTGCACACCAAAATAATTTTTAATATCAAGTTCCACTTCTTTACTGCATACTCGAATAAAGCGTCTTGTTCCATTGTTAAAAACTGTAGTATAGAATATTGTACCGTGTCCAAGATGTTGGATGTAAACCACACGTGCTTATCATATTTGTTCTCACTCAACTATCACAAAAAGAAAGAATACGACAGATCCTAGTTATTAGTATCGCTTACCTCTKTATTGTACAGCTGTTGGGTATAAAGATACTTTAAGTCTTTTGCGGACCAAAGGAAAGGAATGACAAAATTATTTAGACCTCATATGACGTAGAAATATTATATTTATTAAAATATAATTAATATTAAAAAGTATAACACTAGATACTTACTTATACATGTTGTCCCCTACATTAATAATACACGGTTTCTTGCTATCGTAAAGATCAAATATATTTACTTTTTCACAGTGGAACACACAGTCTTTCCATATTTCGTGCGTAATTGTTGAAAAAACTTCTCGTCACATTTGTTTTACTGCCTCATCACCCGATTTGTCAAGTGTTTTGGTTTAGATAGTGTTGACAATGGTAAGTTCGTATATGTACAACTAAATGACCATGGCTGCTGCATAATTCATATATCTTTTTTTCTTTAATTTTGGGTCGATTTTCAATGTCTAATGATGTCTTTTATAGTTAATTTGAAGTAGGCCTTTTTCAGTTAGATCGGAATCATATCAAGCGTTGTCCGTAGAAATAGATGTCGGTTTATAAAGTAGTGCTAATAGTTTTTCGAAAAATCTGCTTTTTAAATAGCGTGGAATTATGTTTTCATGATAATCCTACGACTTATTTCTGGAACAAAAAATCAAACTTGCATCTTTCACAAAACCGCCTTCTGCATGCAAAATAATAGGTATTATCTTTTCCCATCACCGCTACTTGTTGATCTAAAGTGTTAAGTCATGTGGATGTGAAGTTATTTCCCCGTATTTTGGTTTTGCACTTTTATATCAGGCTTTTTGCAAACAAACCGCCGGTTGCAATGGTTCTTGTATTTGAAATTTTACCAGGTTTCCATAGGAATTAGGGGACACAAATTTTCTTGTTCGTCTTTCATAAACGCATTAGCTTTTATTGCCAAGTCAAGACCTTTTTCGTCCAAAACAGTTTTAACTCTAAAATGTAGGTATTTATTCATGCATCCCATATTTTCCACGAAATATGGAAGCAATAGTTAAAATAGTTAATAAAGGTAATTTATGCAGTTAAGTAAAACTTATATAACGTTATTGCATATACAACAAATCTGTGTTATATTTAATTACGAGTTTTGTTTTCCATTGAGAACAATCCTTGGTTTTTGGGCTGGAATCCCATCTTTTGGTTCATCTGGTTAAGCACTACTTTAACAAGTATTTTTTGTCACTCAAAGTCAAACTGACAAGTTAGAAGTTTCAGCAATTTAATCTAAAATTATCTGTACTTGTGCCCCCAATAAGGGGATGAATCATCAAGCGGGTGCCAGTAGACTAACCACCCAATGGTGCAACCTGGGCAATGCGGTATCACGCCTAAAGAGTCTACAACTTGGTCGCTGGACCTCTTTCAGGATATCCCAGCACACAAAGTCGACAGAATTGGAAACGAAGACCATTTTAGTGTACTTTATTTAGTTGTATAATATGTCGATCGCCATACGATAAATAAATAAATAAATCGTACTCTTCTTTTTTTGTTCTAAATGAGTGAGAACGAATATAATACGGACGTTTTTAGAGCGTTTACGACATCTTGGACACGGTACTATATTTTCACTATACCTGTGTACCTGTGTATAACACAATTTTATGAAATAAACACGATCGTATTGGGTCAAACTGATAAGCTATTTTTCAGCTTTTGGCTTGGGTACAATGATCTACAACGGTCTGGAGTTCGGCGCGTTCTTCGAAGTACCTTTCACGTCTCCTTGCTACATGATCCTCAGGGGCGTCAACCCAGTCCTCCAGATGGTGTTCACTTTTATGCAGATGTACTTCATTTTTATGAACTCTCGAGTAAGGCACACAAAATGAACCCAGAACGTCCACGTTAATTTTAATTTTCCAGTTAAACATTCATCGATTCAAAGTGATAGCTCGTTTCGGGCTGATGCACGTGGTGGCCACCAACATCTGCGTCTGGATCCGCACGCTGGTACTGGAGTACCTCAAGGAGATCACCACCTACCACAAGCTGAAGAGCACGCGGGAAGCAGGACAATATTTCGCTGGTGAGTGCACGAAGCACGATCTGTGCTACAGGTCACCGTTACACGTGTGGCTCTCTTTGCAGAAAGTATTCGTTTGCACAATTTGCGCAATTCAAATTCCGTGTTGGGTACGCACTTAGCTGTACCCGACGTAGTCAAATCCACAGTCGCTTCGTTTAATGCCAACACGCCATCGATTCGATCTGCTGTAAATAGTATAGCTAGTGGGGCCATTAGCACAGCTTCTACCACGTTGAGAAGCGTCGTCAGTGTTCCAACAACACCTAGCTATAACAGAAGTAAGTTCGGTGTTGGAATGCAACCCCTAGGAAGCTCAGCTACCTATCTCTAATTCTTTGTGTGGCAGCTGGCCAAATAAGACTCCTATTTCATAGTTACAAACACAAAACTGACACTTCTGGACTATTGTAGGTACATATGTAAAACAGTTGTTGCATGCATTCGAAAAACTTAAAAGTAATCGTAAATTCTAAGAATTTGACCAAGGAGAAGGCTCATTTGACTAGATCTGACCCAACTCTATACCACTTTACTTCCGTTTTACAATGGTTCAAATTAGCACCTCTGCATGCTATCGCAGAACAAAGAGCGTCAAATGAAGCATTGTTGAACACTCCTTCAAAGGCAGCTAGAGCCCATTCCTTTCTTCCTCAGCTCGGCAGGTGAGCTGATGGAATGCTGTTTCCGTAGACTTGTCTGATCAGCAGACATGTTCATTTGGGTGTGGAGGTGTATCAATCAACACCCAATCCTTTAGATATGGTTCATCCAGCCTAAATTGATTGATTGCCCATCTTAGTTTGTCAAATGTAACAACATTCGAAGCCACGACCCAGGCTTTCTCAGCCCTGGTTCCTTTGGCCAGGCTGTCTCCCAAAACCTGTATCTGATCCCGGAAAGTGAGTCTGCAGCAGACACTMTAATGCGGCGCCTTCAGTTTACGTTTAGGAGCCATCCGGCACTCGCAGAGCGCCAACCTCCACCCCGCTCTTCCCAAGAACTTTTTTTTTCTGCAGACAGTTGGGAGCTGTTCTATGCTAGTACAAAGCTTCCAGCTCGTTTAGTCGCATATCCCGGTTGTACCTTTTACGAATTTCCCTTCACATCGACTCTAATTCACCGTTCCGCCACGGTGCTTAACCAGCTTACCTTGCCTCCTTCATATTTACTCCCCCATCATATAGTGTACTTGCCTAATCAAAAAGTAGCTTTTTATAATTCAGCTGCACATGAAGTAAGACTGGGTTTACTATACTTTTGGAATTGTACATGCAACGGTGGTTCTAGGATTCTGTTAGGAAGAGAAGAGATTTTAACAAATGAACATAACACATTGACGTCATAGATAAGTCAAACAGGTTGACCAACTGTGTCTGCTTCCGGTTGATGTACGTTTTGCAAAAATTTGCTGGATTAGACGTAATTTGACAACCAGCAATATGTATTTTGGCAAAAAATTCTAAATTCAGTCGCTCACCAAATATAGACGCTAAGCTGACAATTTGGTTGTCACATTAGGAACTTCCTAACTGAAACTGTTTGCTTATTAGTGTTAGTATTTGAACTATTTATATTATGCGCGTCGAAAAAGTATCAGTTCTGTATTAATAAGGCCTATCGAATAAGCTGTCATAAAAAGTTGCGAATTAATCCCAGAATTACATCATGAATTATTGACTGGGTATTTTCAGTAGAATATGCATGATGCTTATTTATCCATCCTGCAGTAACGCTTAGAATATAGATACCGTATGCTTTTGCTTTGCATGGTTTAGATTCGTTGTTAACTCTTAACCCATCGTTACTAACAATATTTATCAACTAAGGGCTTTTCTCAATGCCAACAACACCATCAACGACCCCCCTTTGGAATATCTTCAAAGCAACTGCTACGACCCCTACAATACCAACAACTACTCGAAAAGTTTGGCAAGCAGTCACTAGCACAGTGTCCACGACACCATACAAGAGCTTTCTTGACTATAAGCACTTTAGCAGCTTACATAACAATGTTGCTAACGGTATGTTTACTAACACCATCCTGTTTGTTCGCCGCAGACTTTAAAATAATGAATGATATCCTTTTAGTTGCCGAGGATACGTCAAATAGCATTAACGGGACAGAATTCTTGGACGACATATTCCCTCAGTCTTTAGTAGCTCCAAACCGCACCAATACGACTTTGACCCTGGATCCTATGAGCTGCGGCAGGGTTAATATAATGGGGAACATTGTTCAAGACTCTGCGCCGTACCTGTTCCCGTTTATAATCGAATATTCATTGATTGGTGCTGCTGTTATATACGTAATGTGGAAACACATAGGAAGAAACCCGAGGTAAATATCCTGCAAATTGCCAGCATACGTTAACGTAATTGGATATTTGCCATGTGTTTATATTTTATTAAACTGCATATTAATAGGTAGCATCTAATCCACAAAACAGCTGTGACAGCTTATAAATTAGAAAAAATGGATCCTAAGGTGTATTTTTAATATTAAAAATGTGAATATTTAAAGGGACCGCCAAAACGCGAACATATTGGCCGTGACGTCAGGTGTCTTGTAAATGGCCGCTTGTTTACATCTGGGCTCAGCGCGTCACGCGTCAGCCTCAGCCCGTCAGTTTATCAGTTTGTTGTTTGCGTTATTTTGTGACAAGCGAATTAAAATACGCCAAGAAAAAGTGAAATACTTATGTGTTATGACTTCTGAAGGCATGTTCATTGTTATGGATTTGTGTACAGCGATGAGCGGTTCAACGCGGCGGAGATGAGGAACGTAAAAGCAACAGCATACGTGAACTTTTTATTAAATTAACGCAGCATTGATAATTTGATCACAGTGGGTTGTTGGAAACATACTACTTGTAAACATAAAAATTTAAGAATCAAAAATGTACCCTAAACTTGACATTTATTTTAGAGGTTAGAATAAATATAAATTGCATTTATTTTCGGGGCTCTTGCGGCTCGTTTCCGGTCTGGCTAACAGTCGAATATTTGGGAACAACATCGTTCTTTATTATAACATTTCACTCTATCAACTTAAAACGCATATAATTTTTCATATCCTCATCAAGCTATAACAAAATGGAAACTGAATGGTAAACACATATAACTCCAAAAAGAATAATAAAACTTACAGTAAGAATTAAGATGATCTTCACAACAGAAAAACAAACTAGGGGCCTTAAACAACTTTTTCATACGTTGATAATCTCGAAGAATGGTTACAAAAATTTTGTTAGCTCTACTGACTAAAGTACTTTTATAACCATGTACAAAACAACACTTGTTTTGTTTTCAATACATAATAGATGCTTGTAAAACTATACAAATCACTTTTTGGTGCGATCTCTTACACTGTTCTTTCAATGAACACCACACAAAAGCTTTTCCAATACAAGAATGATACTACACCATTAAACAGCACGCTCCTCGGTAATGTTTACATGACACTTGACGTCACGAGTTGAATAACCTTGGATAGAAGCGTTTTGGCGGTGACGCCCAAGATTCAAATTTCAGACCTGAAATTCTCTACTTACAAATATTTTTTTTTAACATGGCGTGCGATATATATGCACTTCAAGATTCATTTTACGTAATTTTCAAAAAAAGTGATAATACCCAATTCTCTGTTAGGTACGTGACGGAGGAAGATCTGGAACACCGTTTGGAAGTTATGCTTTCAAGAAGGGCGGTTGCCATGGCCCAAGCACAACATGGTCGTGTGGATTGTGTTGGTGCGTCCAAAGGTCTCTTCTTTGGTCTGCTCATGCTAGTCGGTTCTCTCATTTGCCTCATTCTATTCTTTGTGTTAATACATCATCCAGAGTTGGGGCTTCTGGCCATCTATTTGGCTGATGTATCCCACTGTGTTCTGATGGTGCTCAGTATACTTGCCATCATTATAGGATTTATAAGGTAAGTGCATGCAGATACCACTATGCTGTTGATTCTGGTTGCAGTAGATGATATAATAAGAGACATCTGTTCAACTTTATTTTCTCATAAATATATGTTATCTTCAGTCCAATAGTWTTATAGTCTTCCAATTTGCATAAGGTTATATTGGGGGCCCCTTTGTGTAGAAATCAATCGCTCTTACAAGGTGTATACTGCAGATATGTACCGCTACCATAAATTTGCATAATTATGATTTTCTACAAACAGTTCCGGTCTCGTATTAGAAATTATCATCCTGTTTAGAAAGACGATACGTTACCAATTAAAAAGTTTTAGTTATGAGTTTTAATCATACTGGTTACACATGTATTTGTTTTTCTACCTGTATAAGTTCCTGTTTATTAGGATTTAAACAGAATTTATAGTAATAATGCGCTTAAGGCTGTTCATACGTTTTGGGCCAAGTAAAATTTTTAGGGCGGAAACATAATTAGTCCACGTTGACGTGACGAAGCCTGCACTATTGGTCTGTAAGATAAGTCATGACCCCCTAACCTGTCACTCTAGTATTGACAGCATATTGCACACAGACCAACCGTTTATGAGCACGGTAATTTGTCATTTGGGCAAAAGTTACTTATTCTGGTGAAACTCTTTTTTTAATTCAATTGAATTACGTGTAATTAATTTTACACCAAGTAAATTTATTACATTCTTACAACTCTGACTTGCACTTTTTACCCTCAGGTGAAACTTTTTTGACGAATAAATACTTTTATCAAAATTTAAAAAAAAGTAAAGTAAGTAATGGTATGTTTTATAATAAAATACAATCAAGATAGATTTTGCTTGTGAATATATTTGGAAACCTCAGAAACGTGAATTTTTACTATTAATAATACTAATCGCCGATTTTTATGTACATAAAGAGAGAAGCCGGTTAAAATTTAAACTAAAAATCATAAAAAATATGTTTATTTCTGTAAAGTAATGTAGACAAATCACAATTACTGTTAATATATTTATACAGTAATGTTTGATAACTATTATGGAGCTAGGATATTTAATTTCTATAATGGCAGTGTCATTGATTGCACTGGCAGCAAGAAATTGCTGATTGCAATGCACAAATAAACCACAGTTTTTAATTTTAAATCCAGTTAAAGTTTCAAATGTTTTTTGCCAAGTCTTCATTATCACTGCCCCAACGCATATATTTATTGCCTTTGAAGGGAGAATGAACAAAACTTTTAGCAAGAATGTCATAGATATTGGGATTCCGGCGAAATACTACACGACCAACATTGGAAGCAGTTAATCTATATGACCGTTCTTGGAATCACCTTGGATTA
Organism: Rhyzopertha dominica; assembly: GCA_025024175.1. Taxonomy (NCBI): domain Eukaryota; kingdom Metazoa; phylum Arthropoda; class Insecta; order Coleoptera; family Bostrichidae; genus Rhyzopertha; species Rhyzopertha dominica. The sequence goes on from QCXZ01000041.1 coordinate 5,390,112, forward strand.
GCAGCTTGACCTATGCTATCTTTTTCTATTTCATCAAGTCCTGTTAAAGTTTTTGAAAGCAGTTCTCCTATTTACTGCTCTTTATAGTCATCATCGATGACATCTTCTTCATCAGATTCACTGTTGACTCGGTCATGATCTGAATCGGGACCAAGAGACTTGTTTTTCCTTTTTTGTGGTTGATCATCTGCGAAAAGTCTTCTACAAGCTTTATCTCGTTTCCGCTTAGAAATACGGTTCATATCTTTTTTGTAAATTTGTTCGTTTGGCAATTTTTCGATGAATTATTTGTCTCTGTTGCGTTGCTAGTCATGTTTAATAAAAGGTTATGAACATTTTGCACTAATCTTTTAGAGCATGTCAGTTAATCGCCAAGCAAACCACATTCGTCCACCTCAGAAATGAAGTTCTATTCGTTTGGTTTTGGTTCTGTGCAAAAGTAATTTTCACTATTTTATGATTACCAAACACATGCCTTTGGCAGTGTCTCTAGATTGCCAATTGTTCATCAAGCAAAACATCCTCTATTTTCCTGAAATTTAGGGCTTTCTTTATTGCTCCTCTCATTCGCTCTATGTTAGATTTCAAACTTTTCTGCAGCTTCACAGGTAAACCTTATTTTTTGTCGAAYTTAAACTACTTTCTGCCATTTGATGCAATTCTGAGACAGTTTGTTGTGGTCCGTAAGGTTTTGCGGTCAGAAGTCTGTCGCCGTCACCTACCAGTTTTACATACTTCAGTCCGTGCATATCAATACTTTGAAACTTTCAGCAATTATGTCGGATTCCATTCAAGTAGATATTCCTTTCCAATTTCTTGTGCATCTGTGCTCTGCACTGGGAATGTTCTCTGCCTTTGCACAATTGATGCAAAATTTATTTCACACACCTATGTATAGCAATTTTCCTGTTTTAACCCCCAAAAGTACTCTTTCCGCGTGTGTATTCAAAACTAAAACCTTCGAGTAGCATCTAAGATTTCCCTAGTGATAAAAACAAAAGTGGTGACAGTTTTAAGAAGAGACAATAAATACAGATAATTCACGAGCACGATGATCCATCTGCAAATTATAAAAAAATTGCAACAAGGGGTACATCTGCATAGTTTACGAGCGCGAGGCTCCGCCCCGCAAAGCATTAAAGGTTAACTCCCTCGGTGCTAAAATTGTTCAAATTTGATGCAACAAAAATTTATTATTTTTTCTTGTAGAGTAGTACATATAAACAGCCTTAACTCTTATTCAAGTAAGCTAAATCCGGTACTGAAGCGATGCCTGTTCTGTGTACCTGCTACTATACTTTATGACCGGCTTGCAGGTATTTTCTAAAGGGACCTGAAGTGATAGGCAATCCCTCATTATTGGAGTTAAATATTTTACTACGGCAATATAACCTTAGAAGATTGGGAGAACTATAGTATTCATTTTTACAGCAGCACAAACGAAATACTGGTGGCAGTGGATATAAGAAGCACATTTTTATGCGTTATATTCCTGCCAGAGCTGTACAGGTATATCAGGGGTGGGTAGCAGAAAGTGTTAAAATTAATGTGTGTCCATAATTCAAGTTCATTTTTGTATGTAATACATATAAAGAAGTATGACCAGTCTTTTAACTGAATGAGTTCTAAACTCTAAACCCTCATATATTTGACAGTACCAGTAACACGATTTCCCTCAGCTATATGAAACAATGTCTAAAATCGGTTACCTTATATTTTACTGAATCCGTGGTCAAACTGCTTTTCCTTGGCCTCTTCTTTCCAGGTGATTTGAAAATTAAAATTCCTCTATTTTCAGATCCACTAGAATCATCTTCACTAACAATTCTTTCAGTAGTTTTTACCGAACCTCCCGTTCCATCTAACGTCTTTAACACTGCAAATCATCGAAGTATATACTTTTCATTTTTTAATTACCTACCAAACACGATAGGTTTGACTCCTTAAACCTTTTTTCTATTCACTTTCTGGTATATTAACGTAATTTAGTTGCACTGTACACCTGATCAGTAGAGCCAGGGGTGTGCAGGACCGTAATGCATATTTGCGCAGCTCCTACCGTTTGTTGTATTTCGACTGCGCTTCTGTAGCTAGCACCAAACGACGTTGCTAGCGGGAAATTTAATTTCAATTAATATTTCTAACACAAACGAGGATGGTTAAGTTAATTCTGTCGACAACTGCTTTACTCGTTTAAAATTCATTAAAATGTAGTGATGTGAATTCAAGATAATATCTTTTTATATGTGCATGTAAACATCTTTGCGTTTGTTAGCTCGTGTCCATGCTCGCGTTTCATAACCATTATTTTTTTGCCGCATCATTCATTATCTTCTGCGCTTTTTTCCATGATTTTTGTGTTTGGCTCGCACTGACCAGAATGCGAATCATGGAGTGGAATTGCAGGGTGCAGTCGCTCAAATTCAAGACGGAAGAACAGAGCGATTTGAACGACATACTGCTGCGTGTTTCTGCCTTCGGGCTTTTCACGTACGCCGTATTCAGCGTAATCGCAGGATCTCTGAACGCTTTCACCAAAGAACCGAATCTGCTGGTTATGATCACTGGGATACTGTCTGTGGCACAGGTAAGTGAAAGATATTATTATTCCTTCATGTGTGGAAGTTTTCTATTCTTTGATTTCGTCTTGTGTTTCAAATATCAAGGAAAACATAAGTTTGTCAAAAGTATATAATGACACGATTATTTCTTTACAGCAAAAGTCTTTTTTCTAACTATTTTCTATTTCTTAACTTGCTTATTGCCTTTGTATGTCAAACTTTTTAGAATTCTGAAATTAAAATCGCTCCAATATCTTACATACTGTGAGGTAACTACCCCGTTGGAATATTATTATTATTATGTGACAAAAATCTTGATCACTCACTATCACAAACATAAATACCTTGGCGTATATAAGGGAAGCCAGATCTATGCCATGTTGTCTGCGTTGGGACTATAGCTGTGCTGAGGAGGCTTTATAAGCCGAAACAGCTGTCCACAGATTGTTTTGACGCAGTGTAATGGTTCCAGCTGCCACCAGAAACCAAAGGCAACAATATGACTATAGCTAGAAGACAGCGATATTGGTCGTATACTTAGGTGGAAAGAAGACAACAGTCCATGACCTGCGATGTGGGCTCAGTGGGAATTTTTGCAGTTGAATAACGGCCTACTGAAGAAAAACTGATGGAGTAGTACTCAAGGAGTATGTATGTACCACTGGTACTGGAAGTGAACGGGACTTTGAAAAAGGTACGCGAGCGGATTCTACCTGGTGGTTTATCGCGATGATGTAGAGAAATGGTGCGCAGCCACGAAGCTTCTAACAACAAGAGTGAGGAAGCAGCATAACGTGGAAGCTCCATTAAGAAATATTGCGATTGATCGTGCGGAAGCTTGCTATGAAAGCAGTTTAAGGAAGGCGATATGGTGTGGCTCTACAAGCCCCGAAGAAGGAAAGGACTTTCGCTAAGGTTGTCACCATCCTAGTAAAGACGCTACAAAGTAATGAAAAGGATTTACTGCTCAGTCTACAGAATATCCAGCGCAAACCAGGATCAAAGGTGAAGGTGCTATACTTGAATTGTTAAAGCGAGTACCATGGAATTTCGAGGAATGGATCTGATCGGGACGATCACTTTGTAAGAAGGGGGAAGTAGTGTTGTGAACCAGTTGCATTTAAATTTATTGTGTTCCTATACAAATTACTAAATAAAAATTAATCCAAAATCAGCAGTTTTCTAATCCGTAAAGTAAGTGTAAATAAACACCGTAGACCAGCAAAGAACACTGGCAGAGGGTAGAGTTATGAAAATAGAAAATGTGAACAGCTTCGTATATTTGGGAATATTACCCAGCCAACACACACATGTATGATACATAAATATCGAGGAACAACAATGTTACAAAAGCTACATAACAGCATTATATACCAGAGATATGAAATTTGCTTTAAAAAATATGTAACATATATATTTACTTTGTTATGTCTAGGATATATGATACGAGGGTGAATGCTTTCAGCGTCCAAAAATATAAGATAATATTTTGTCGGATAGATCGCTGTCTCTTGAAAACACTGACAAAAAGTTAATAGTCTGACGTTTCGATTACACCTGTAATCTTTGTCAAAGACAAATGTCACCTAACTCATAATTTCCACAATCCCTATTAAAATTATTAGTATTCCTACAAATTTCTATAGCTTTTTTTATTAGACGTTTGTGATAATATTTTTCTCTATGTAAAATTTTTGTTTTATCAAAATCAATCATGTTATTTGGCCCCACGGTATAGAAGAGCTGGGTAGGTTTCTAAATCATTTGAGCAGTCAAAATCCCGACATAAAATTTACTATGGAATTAGAAAGCAATGGTAGTTTACCTTTCTTGGATGTCCAAATTTACAAAACAAACACTGGACAGTTAGGACACAAAGTTTACAGAAAACCAACATACACAGACATTTACATGCCACATCTCACCACCCTCCTTCTCAAAAGAATAGTCTTATTAGGACGTTATTTGTTAGAGCGCAAAGGATATCAGATGAAAAGAAATATATCATCTTAAATCAGCGCTAGTGAGAAATGGTTATAGTAGTAAGAATATTTGGTCAGTTTTTAATAAAAGTGCTCATCCAAATCAAGTAAATTATCAGCCACGATAAAGCAAATTGAAGTTGAGTTTGCTTTATGTACAAGGCCTTTCGGAAAAATTAAAGAGGATGCTTAGAAAACACGATATTTTAGTTGTTGATAGTACATATAATAATTTAGATAAAATTTTAAGTTCTACTAAAGATAAAGTACATTTAGAAAGTGAAGGTGTTTACAAAATTACTTGTTCTTGCGGAAAGTGTTACATAGGTCAAACTAAAAGAAAAGTAGGTACGCGTTTGAAAGAGCACATACGTGCTACTAGGTTGCAACAGATAGATAAATCTTTTGTAGCTGAACACTCATATTTGACTAAACACATGATTGATTTTGATAAAACAAAAATTTTATACAGAGAAAAATATTATCACAAACGTCTAATAAAAGAAGCTATAGAAATTTGTAGGAATACTAATAATTTTAATAGGGATTGTGGAAATTATGAGTTAGGTGACATTTTGTAGTTATCTTTTATCAAGTAGTTCGTGTATATCTAGTAGGTAGGTAGTTCCTTTTTCATCGTTAGGTTCCTTTTTTATCAGGTTGGCACGTTGTTTCTATGACGTCTCGCATCCTTGGTGATTTGTTTATTTACTTTCAAAATTTTGTTTGAACTTGTGTCAGGCAAATTTTGAGGTTCTTCGTCTTTGAGAAAGATTACAGGTGTAATCGAAACGTCAGACTATTAACTTTTTGTCAGTGTTTTCAAGAGACAGCGATCTATCCGGCAAAATATTATCTTATAGGATATATGATGTTACATAAATGTTACATAAGTCCTACATGTTTATAATACATTATTTGCCAGAGTAATTTTTGTATAGCACACAGGTCGCGTCTATGCATCGTAAAGGTAAAAAAGAAAAATGAGATAATATAGAAGATATACGTATCGGGTAACAAATACTAAATGAGAAAATGATCACAAAGTAGTAATGTGAATTACTCACCATAATAAAATAAATGCGATTAGAGCTGAAATTATTTCTATGTATGTATTATTTTCTATTAGAATAAAACCTACCAGTTGCAGAAACTTTGGATCAAGTAAATGTAAGCACAGAGAAGAAAAAAGAAATAGAGGTGTGATGCTTAGTTATGAAAATTAGCAGTTTAGAGTACTTTACCACGCGGAGCCATACGAGTGTAATCTAAAAATCCATTTTAGATACAAAATGCACAAGCTTTTGAATTAATAAAATATTGATGAATTTTATAATAAACCCATCCGTCAAATCTAAAACGTGTTACCAATATTTCTCTCATTTTGATAATTAATTATTATTTTGGGCTCTTTTTGGGTTTAGTCTCTTCTATTCCGAATGGATTGGATTACTCTGATGGTAGCAGTGAAATAACTATACGGTTTAAAAAAGGTTATATTGGACCATTGAGAGCTTAACAGTTTTACCCTTCAATGTTCTACAATAAGGTAAAAGAGCATCAATACTAATTCAGATCATACAAGATTGTGGAGAAAGAAGATTTAGGTATGTCTGTAACTGCTATGTTTAACATTGTACATGTATGAGCCGACATCTGATAGTGTATGTGCCCTGTGTGTACCTTGTGTGTAATGTATTTGTTACATTATAATAGGATTATAGCTGGTACGTTACATGTACCATTCATGTACCTTACGTGTTGTATGTAAACGTTATATTATAGTAACATTAATTTTATATGTATGACTATGCCGGATAAAATGATTTTAGAAACAATATCTGTCACAAATAGTTGACAAAAGTGTTAGAGGCTTCGTCTGTAGATGTTCAAAAGCTATTTTAACTAACCATTGTGCAAATGCTTGTTCCTGGTTAGGGAATAGAAATAGGCATTTACGCGAGAGTCTTAAAAGGTAAGATTTTAATACTAATTAAAAATTAAAAATAACTAACAATTTTGAGGCAAAGATCTCAAGATTCTCCATTGCGAGTAACTAATGTCAGAATGGATATGTCTTAATGGATCAAGGTTAATACGAAAAAAGTGAGTGGTTTTTATATTTTTTGATATAATTTTTCACAAACTAATCATTGTATGTTTGTTATTTCTTCTTACTTGTACAGACTGTAGGGTGTTACAGTGTGCATGGGCAATTTTTCTTAAGGTCATACAAAAATTACTCTGCATTTTGTTTTATTATACATTTTTTCAAAACATCAACTTCCGAAGTTGCAGATAAGAAAAGGTACTTTTTAATACTGTTGTTTGCAATTTTAAACAATACCTTTGGTTCAAATCCTTTCAAAGATGTTTTCAGTCAGACGCGTGTCGCGGTAGAAGAAATATAGTAGGTCACTTTTATGTAGATATCCTAAATGCCCATAAGACATTATGCATATTCTCCTGAATTGCGGCTGTGTTGTACATCTGTTTAACTTATGGTCTTGTGTTATTAGAGACTGCCTATGAAAGGAAAAGGATACAGAAAGGGGCAAGGATATTTCTGAAGATATATTTTTGCAATATGTAATCATCTCGAATAAATTTTATTCCAGTGAAAGGACTTTTTCATTTATGGAACTTCCGGACGTTATCAAAAAGATGCATGTACAACACATCTGGAGTACATATAAATAATATAAAGTAAATGAAACTGTATGTACTCTGTAATATATAAAAGGTACATGTCTGTTTTGTAGCTTACTACTACTTACTTACGTAGCAGATATATTACAGATCACACCTATTTGAGCCGGTATTTTCAAGTACATGAACTATAAATGTTCCTTACATATAACATATCAAACGTAGTGACATTACGTATTAATGATATAAAATATATGTAGCGTATTGGTATCACATCTGTACCATAAACAGAGCAGCTACATCGCTACAACATATAAAAAATGCATGGCTGCTATGTAGCTTGTTTATGTAACAGAGATATTGCGGATGACACGCATTTGAGCTGGCGTTTTTCAGTACATGTGCTGTACATGTACCATACATGTTGTTAAGCAAGTGGTGTTATGTAATAGTTACATAAACTATATGTAACTGTGTTGGCTGGGTAATAACAAGAGAAGGTACTGCGGGGAGAATTAAGTGGAAGGGTAGTAAAATATGATAAATGTGCGGGGACTTTACACAGTTTTTTCTTTAATAAAAAACTGTTTCATGGAAAGCGAAAATAMATGTAGTTATATAGAACGATACTACGGMAAAGGCAAAGCAACGACCAACGGTGACTGGGTATTGAACCTTGCGGATACATATAAATTGGAGGTATATATAAACGAAAAATACTTAGGGAGAAATATGGGAAAGAAGGAGCAACCTTGAACTACAGGATCTGTACAGAAAGGAATCAATAACACAGTTTATAGGTGGATAGGGCATGTAGGAAGAAGGGTGGAAAGCCGAATGGTGAAGAAAGTGTTGTCTTTGGGAACAACACAATGGTTAAGTGCACAAGTGCAGAATTAAAAGATTTACAAGAAAAAGGTGTAAGAAATTGGAAAGTGAAGGATATAAATAGAGGACAGCGGAGATAAATTCTCAAGCTATGGGCCCGGAAGGCATACTAATGCTATATTGCGGTCACTTTTTACCTCCAGCTTTATTTATATTTTTCCTAACTTTTTTTTTAATCATCTGTCTATATTTTTAAATTATTTTCTCTCCTGTTTCTTTGTTCCTTCTTGTTGTTTTCCTACTTACGTTCTTCAATAAAAAATTGAAGGTCCATGTTTATTCTTCCAGGTCGTCCTTCAGCTGCTGTTCATAGCGGACGTATCTCGCCGTCGCGTCCATCTGCCGGAGCATGACCGTTCGAAGCCCGGGAGGCAGGTCGTCACCTTCCTGCTCATATGCAACGTGACGATGTGGATCATCTACACGTTCGAGACGCAGAAGGTCGAGGCGAACCCGGTGCAGCTCGAGTTCTACGGGTTCCTGGCGTGGGCCATCGTACAGCGGGTCACCCTGCCCCTGTGCATCTTCCATCGCTTCCATTCGGCCGTCACGCTCGCCGAGATATGGAAGACCAGCTACAAGGCGCGGCTCGAGTAGTTTTTCCGTTTGCATTTGTGGTCGCTCAATTTTCTACACGAAAACACGATGCTCGTTTGTTGATGGCTTCCCTTCTTTTGGGAGGACATCAGTTGATATATACATTGATAAAACGTTAATTTTTATTTTGCGACGCAAATTGGTTCCCATGTTGAAGCAGAAAGTGTTTGAGTACAAAATTTTCAAATGTATACATATCATTTCTGTTGTGCAAACTTGAAATCAGAGACCGAATTCTTTGAGGAAAAAACAACAAACGAGCATAAATGGAGCTGCAATTTTGTACTTATACCGCCATTTTAGCAAGTCTGATTTTGCTCAGTCACCTTAGCATATACCAAAACACAAATCAATTCCCTTTATTAGATATTTGTCCCTTTAATTTTATACATATATTTTATTTTTGTTACATTATCGTTTTGTACATAGTTTGTTTTATAAGTCTGATGATTATATGAAGGACGTGAACAAGAATTGACCATCGCTTTGATTCTTGCTCATCTGTGGCAGATATAAACGAAAAAATCAGCTATAGCATAAGTCCGTTACGCACATTATTGATAGAACTACTCATTCTAGCATAGCTACATTGTTGATAACACAAAACAATAACATTACCCTCCATACTCATATTTAAAGTGGATGTCTCAATATCTTATCAGGTGTCGCTTAAGTTCAGTAGGAGAGACGCATAATTCCATTTTTCTTATGCAATCATGTAGTTAGGATTTACGTKTTTCTACATAAACGGAAAACTACAAAAAAATTCATTTCCTAAGGTGTTATTCATCGCTGTAAAAAAACAATTCGTTTTGTACCGTAATTTTTATAAGACAACACATTAGTTTGTGTAGTTGAAAGGAAACAGTTTTTGTGGACCACTACTACCATTTTAATTTCATCGACCAATAGGTTGGATCATACAGTATAAAAGCGTTACTTTTAGTACTAAAATGTGATTCCATTTACCGTAATTAATGTAGAATATAACAAACGATTTAAATTACATGTACCTACTTATCTGTCTTGTGAAATCTGTGTTAACACCTGTAAAATTACAGCTATAAAAGGGAAATAGGAGATAAATATTAACTACTGTTATAAATTTAGAGTCTGATCGACATTATAGCCAACAACGGTGTACATAGTTTCAGGTTTAATTGTATTTATTTGTAAAGGATAAATAATTTATTAATTATAGGATAGAGTATCCAAAAAAAAAGTAGTGACACGAAAGTGTACGCTCAAATAATGTCCAGAAACAATCTTTGATATGTGGGCTTGGATGTATTCAACACTGCCGATTTCCGTAGACATTTTACCATCTCTCTCTAAACGATAAGATTTACTACTTGGTTCATTGATAATTTTCGTATGGATCTTATATTTGATATTTTAGTATGTTGAGTGTAAAATTTCTGTAATAAACGTAATAAACGATAGAAATGTAAGCAGTTTTTCTGACCCGAATCAAAGTGTTAGTCAAACACGACAGTTTTAAGTACTATGGAAAAAAAACAATTTCAACTTTGATTATTCATTAAAAGTCGAAGTTTGAGCTAGGTACCTTTGTTACATCATGCGTACAGTCGGCCATTTTGTATTGTACACAATCGGATTGTTTGTAGTAAGTTTATAATAAAAATTGCCAACAAGATCATCTTTGCAATGCAAAGAATGGAGAAGTCCTTGAAATATAAAGTCATTTATGTTTACTCATAACAAAAGTATAAATCATGAATCATTTTTTTCAATTGGCAGTGCTTATTACTGTAGCGTATCTAATACCTATACTTTCTGTTTAACTGTATAGTCATACATTATTCACATTCATAGAAGGAAAAATGTTTTGAATGCTACTTTAATGTAGGATGACCACCCGTCCTTGTTTAGGGAGGACAATACTAATTTAATAGAAAATGTCATGCTTAATATTTGCATTTGATCAGGACATATACATATCTAGATGCGTAGTCCAGATTTTAGGCAAAATATCAGTTATCTATAAACGATTATGCTTTATATAAATCTGACAATCACTTATTTTTAAAAACTTGTTAAGGTGCATTTAGTAAATTGTTCTTTTAATGAGTCACTATCCTTTGACTTATTTTTGTCTATTGTTAACGTTCTGTTTTGTTTATATAATTGTACTCTGATGCAAGTGAAAAGGTTTGTATTACTATTGGTAGATACTGGTTAGACTCCCCAACTAACAATTTACAGTTTCATAATAGCGAGGCAAACGTTTACAAAACTCTTCTTATAAAACAATGATATTGCTATAAACGTTGTCTCCACGTTTATAGAACGCTTAAAGCTACAAATTAGGCGCATCTTTACAAAACACTTTAGTTCTATAGAGTACTTTATAATGGCCTCAGTAGCTACTATCGCACTGTTTTGTAAATAGTTATATAGTTGTTACAAAAATTACTATAAAGCAGTTATAAAATGGTTATTTAGCAATCTATTATATAACAAAAGGAACAATAATGCTCTGGTATTACTTTTTATGCAACAATTCTGCTGCATTCAGCAGCTTAGGGTGATCTTCCAGTTTATAACTGGTTTGGCGGAGAATTATTTACTTCTTAATGGTTCGTTAAAGTGTGCGACTTATTTGCTTCTCTGTAAAAGGAAACATGTCCACGGAATCGTCTAGTTTCCATTTTAACATATGTGTATAGTACTGATTTCGGACTTTATTTATTTTGTAACCACATGAATATCTACTGCCAAAGAAAATTTTCTGTGTAACATATGCATATACATGCACAAAATTTTCAAGCGCCTCGAAAATAATAAGTATTTCAACAATTAAAAAAAATTATAATAAATAATAATTTTATTTTTTTAATCATGTGGCATCTTAAACTTACCTGGACTGTTTATAAACCTCATTTTATAATTAAATTTTCTTGTAAACAAAACTCCTGTATCTTACATATTTCAAAAAAAATAATTATAAGTTTGTTTTACACAATGGCGACCGCTTAAGCGAATGAAATTATGACAATAATATGGCTTCCGTTTTATAAAACACATTTATCACAGAATTAATACCTATATAACAATTCTGCACACTGAGCATAACTTACAAAACTTCAATGTACTTGATGTTTATTTATTTGGGTAAAAACGTATTCCACCAAACGGAGAACGTGCTGTAATAAATAGCCGGGGATAGGTAGAATATTTTAGTTAAAACGATGAAGTAGATAATAGTCTTATTAGTTATTACTATCCTTGGTTCGCGAGCATGCAGTATACAGTGTTACCAAATCTCCTGATTTAACAAAAAAACCTATCCTTACCTTTAATATAATATGATGTACGTACTATAAAATAACATTGCAAGAACAATCATATTATATTATTTTTTGATTCTAAAAAGTTAATAAAAATGCGAAGCTTGCAAATGTATGAAATACTATCAGAACTAAGAGATCAAAGACGATTTTATAAGACTGTCCAACGTTATAAGAGTACCCCAGCAGTATTAATGCATGTTAACAGATGGCGTATGATGTAACTCGACGTTTATTCGGTCAAATTACGCCACATGACCTTGTCACTGGACCGGCAACCCCATACTTTGAATCTAGGACGATAACCTATCGTCCTAGCTTTGAATAATGCGTGTTTGCCCATTATATTGTAGTATACTGTAAAACCTTAGCGCTTAGCGGGTATATATACCGATTTATGTACGATGCAGTTTCGCGTTGCGCTCTATAACTTTTAGTCGCCACCACCGAAAGCAAGGTATGGTGCGAAAAGATCCAAAAGATGTTTATGTTTCCAGTGTTCTCAAAGATCTGAATTAAAATGCTTTGCCATTGTTAATAATTACAACTTACTACGCACGCTTGACTATTCTAAAAATTAGAAAAATTTAGATTAGGTGTTCAATACATAACTGTATTATGGTAAACACCATGAATATTATTAAGCAAAACAATGCAAGGTTAAAATGCAACAAATTAGGGATGCCCATTTTAAGATGTATGAAAAAACTTGACAATCAGTATATAACTCGCATTTTATTAATATTAAACATTATCATATGTACAGATAGCAAAACATTTGTATTAAAACGACACAAGTATGAAAATATACACATATTTGTGATGATAAAACAAACAAAAACTGCATGTTGCTGCTTCAGGGTTCAGTATTACAAAAATACAAAAAAACATATGAGGACTGCTACTGTATTGTTTTGCCACGCGTCGTGCTTTTATTGAATTGAATCAATACTTCCACATCCAATTGTAAAAATGACAGTTACATTTTTATTTCTTATACTATACGATTAGTACCTAATCAGGTTTTGAGCATTTTTTCTCTCTACACATTTAAATTCTAAGACAAACAGTCCTCGTGATATTAGCAAAAATATATAAATTTTGAAATAGGTTTTTTCCAAATAACTCGAAAATTATCAACTTAACAAAAAAACTACAAGAATGATTTCTGATCAGAAATTTGATTTTCTATATAATACCAAAACTTAAAAAAAATCGTACGAGCAGTGTCCAAAATAGGTTTTTTTTGGAAATATTTCGAAAATGTCAAAATTTTGAATAAATTTTCTAATTTTTTTCATTTTTTGAATATATTAAATATATTCGGAGATATATAGGAAAAACCCTTTTCTTTAAGTGACGCTTCTTTGCTAATACATTCTAAAGTTTGCTGCACCGAAAATTTATAAGAACTAATAATACTCGCAGTTATACTACTAATCACATACTAAAACGAAAAAAAAAATTTGAAAAAAGGGTAGTTACCCCCCAATTTCGCCCCTTTCCCGATACCCTATTTACCCCATAAACAATAGGTCGCCTTTGGGTAGTTGATATTAATACGTTTGCTAAATTTCAAGTTCATATATTAAGTCTTTCGAAAGTTATCGTGTCCACAAACAAACACCACAGACAAGAAATTTTTTTGCTCAAATTTTGTTTTTTTTTGCGTTTTCAACCAATTTAAAGCGAATGAGCAAATGAAAAATTTTGAAAATTTTTTCGCGATACAATGCTTCCCATCCGTTGGATGTGGAAGTAGGTAATTCAAAATACTTGAATTTATTTACATTTCCTTCAAACACTATTTTATTTACAAACACGTAATACTATGTATTTACATTCTATGTTGTGTTGTTAAATTTACAATTAAAACCACGTTTAAGGCTTACTAGAGGTTCACAGCGGACCGAGAAAAGCGTGGCGACAAGTAGTTTTGTTTAATAAAGCAAATGATGTTTTTGATCTAGAAAGTTTGAAAATAATAATACTTATAGTACAGTCCACTACTTGAACTTTATATTTTAGTTTCATTTTTATATAATCAGTTCGAGAAGAGAGAATAGCGGTGTATTTATTTAATGATCATTAACATCAAAAGTTAAATATACGACTTGCCGTGCAAAGTAAGGGACGAAAGCTTTTACAGTTTATCTGAATCAACATTGGTCGCGATATACCTAGCATACAGTAAAAAATAATTCGAAGTTTGGGCCAGCAATATACATGCGATTTTTACGATTAATTTCGCAAAAGCACGTTCGTATTTTATATATAATTTTTTTCGTCGTAGGCAATTTAAATTTCGAAGAAAATTTGTAACGTTAAAAGTTTTGTTTGAGGTAATATGTTTTTTCCACGGACCTTTCAAGCAAGGTCCCTTATTAATCTCCATTGCCCTGGGTCTCTGCGTGACAGGACACGCCCGTGTATAAGACAAAGACCACATCGGTGACAGTGACATACTTACTACATATTTCTGTTTTGTCCATAAATACAGTTATATAAGTAATTAGTTTACCACTCAAGATTATTTAAAATATTGCACAATGTATTACCTATATTTGCCATAAAAATGACTAGCCAAGACCGTTTTTTATATTTACGTTATTCGCGTAAAAACAAGAATAAGACGTAAACATGGCAACGTCGACTTTTAGCGCTTAAAATTAATCAGCGACACCCCACAGGTGCAGGACAAACTAATGGTTCGATGGTGTCGACGCCTAGTGGCCGCATACCAGTTGGGCGCGTCCAAGTTTAACATTGCGTTGATCAGTCTTATAAATAAATCGTCTTTGGTATTGTTTTGTATTCAGTTCATTTATTAGGTTTAGTTATTTATTTTTTAATTACAAGCGTTATTTGGCTTTTTATATGATTAATATAAAAATTTATATAGGTAATGGTTCAGAAACATTCTGTGCCCGTAAGCAGCAAACTATCGGCTTCACTACTGTTAAAAAATCAACTATTTACCTTATTGGTATAGCTATCTGCAATGGATACCTTTAGTACAAAGCATATAGTTACTTTTTATTAAAACGATTTTGATATTTCACTGGCATTTACCAAAATGTTATGATGACATTCCGTTGTTTTCGTTTATTAAACTGAAGTTACTGACATGATATGCTGCCTGTTCTGTGATGTGTTGTGACAATGAGCATCAATGGAACACATAAACATAAATCAAGAAATCATTATGACCCCCATTTCGCAAAAAAAGCATGGTTAGCCGCAATGCTTCTGATATCTTCGACATTATAAAATGGGTCTTTGTAATTCAATATGCTGATTAAACATAAGCAAGAAGGATGCATTAACAAAATTTTCAGTATTGCAGTACACTATCAGTCTAGCCATAACATGTTGCAACTTTCTATAATAAGAAAATATTTACTTACCCTGTAGGTATTGTTCCGATGCGTGTAGGGAGACTCTTGACGGGACAGGCACAACTGAGATCTGAAAATATGCGAATAAACTAATTAATTGTCCCTCTAGGGCACATCAGAGCGTTTGGTTTTCGGGTACAAACTTTTTAAAGACGGGAATTCAGTTCACGTAATACACTACTCACCTTTCTCTTATATATATATATATATATATATATATATATATATATATATATATATATATATATATATATATATATATATATACCACCGCTCCCGGTCAAGAGTTTGCTTTTGTGCAACGCAATTTTGACATAACCAGCCGTTGACAGCGTGTTAACCAGGCCGTCTGGTCAGCGCCTGGTCAAACGCTGTTTAGAAGTGTTCTGCAACGCGACGCGTGGTTACCTCGAGGTTAACCCAGTGTTAACCTGACCGCGCGGTTGACCACGCTTTGTGCAACGGGGCCAAAATCTACCATTTGTTGATAAGTTTGGGCAATGTAGTTCGACACCTCCTTATGCAGGACGGATCTGACGGCGTATTTTACAATGATACCATGCATAGTGTAATATACATGCCTAACCAGTCTCTTCTGCACTTTCATTCGTTAGTTGAATTGCAAATTTCTTTAATGCTTTGAGAAGTCTATCAGATAAATGGCACGATTTGTCTTTGTTACTCGACTTCAGTTGTTCTAACACTATTAGTCTGTGAATAKATCCTCCACAAAGGTATCACATACCTAGTGCACCCTCCTCAACGCTTATCTTCATTAAATAAATCTACCATTTGTTGACAAGTTTGGGCAATGAAGTTCGGCACCTCCTTATGCAGGACGGATCTGACGGCATATTTTACAATGATATCATGCAGAGTGTAATATACATGCCTAACCAGTATCTTCTGCCCTTGCATTCGTTAGATGAATTGCAAATTTCTTTAATCCTTTGAGAAGTCTAACAGATAAATGGAACGATTTGTCTTTGCTACTTGACTTCAGTTGTTCTAACACTATTAGTCTGAATATATTGTCCACAAAGGCATTCACCCTCCTCAACGCTTATCTTCATTAGATAAATCTACCATTTGTTAATAAGTTTGGGCCATGAAGATTGACACCTTCTTATGCCGATCGGATCTGGTGCCGTATTTTACAATGATACCATGCATAGAGTAATATACACGCCCAACCAGTCTCTTCTGCACTTACATTCGTTAGATGTGTTGCAAATTTTTATAATCCTTTGAGAAGTCTAACAGATAAATGGAACGATTTGTCTTTGCTACTTGACTTCAGTTGTTCCAACACTATTAGTCTGTGAATATATTCTCCACAAGGCATAACATACCTAGTTCACCCTCCTCAACGCTTATATTCATTAGATAAATCTACCATTTGTTGATAAGTTTGGGCAATGAAATTCGGCACCTCCTTATGCAGGACGGATCTGACGGCGTATTTTACAATGGTACCATGCATTATGTAATATACATGCCTAACCAGTCTCTTCTGCACTTGCATTCGTTAGATGAATTGCAAATTTCTTTAATCCTTTGAGAAGTCTAACACATAAATGGAACGATTTGTCTTTGCTACTTGACTTCAGTTGTTCCAACACTATTAGTCTGTGAATATATTCTGCACAAAGGCATCACATACCTAGTGCACCCTCCTCAACGCTCATCTTCATTAGATAAATCTGCCATTTGTTGTTAAGTTTGGGCAATGAAGTTCGGCACCTCCTTATGCAGGACGGATCTGATGGCGTATTTTACAATGATACCATGCATAATGTAATATACATGCCTAACCAGTCTCTTCTGCACTTGCATTCGTTAGATGAATTGCAAATTTCTTTAATCCTTTGAGAAGTCTAACACATAAATGGAACGATTTGTCTTTGTTACATGACTTCAGTTGTTCTAACACTATTAGTCCGTGAATATATTCTCCACAAAGGCATCATATACCTAGTTCACCCTCCCCAACGCTTATCTTCATTAGATAAATCTACCATTTGTTGATAAGTTTGGGCAATGAAGTTCGGCACCTCCTTATGCAGGACGGATCTGACGGCGTATTTCACAATGATACCGTGCATAGTGTAATATACATTCCTAACCAGTCTCTTCTGCACTTGCATTTGTTAGATGAATTGCAAATTTCTTTAATCCTTTGAGAAGTCTAACAGATAAATGGAACGATTTGTCTTTGTTACTTGACTTCAGATGTTCTAACACTACTAGTCTGTGAATATATTCTCCACAAAGGCATCACATACCTAGTTCACCCTCCTCAACGCTTATATTCATTAGATAAATCTACCATTTGTTGATAAGTTTGGGCAATGTAGTTCGACACCTCCTTATGCAGGACGGATCTGACGGCGTATTTTACAATGATACCATGCAGAGTGTAATATACATGCCTTACCAGGCTCTTCTGCACTTTCATTCGTTAGTTGAATTGCAARTTTCTTTAGTCCTTTGAGAAGTCTAACCGATAAATGGAACGATTTGTCTTTGCTACTTGACTTCAGTTGTTCTAACACTATTAGTCTGTGAATATATACTCCACAAGGCATAACATACCTAGTTCACCCTCCTCAACGCTTATTTTCATTAGATAAATCTACCATTTGGTAATAAGCTTGGGCCATGAAGATTGACACCTTCTTATGCCGATCGGATCTGGTGCCGTATTTTACAATGATACCATGCATAATGTAATATACATGCCTTACCAGGCTCTTCTGCACTTTCATTCGTTAGTTGAATTGCAAATTTCTTTATTGCTTTGAGAAGTCTAACAGATAAATGGAACGATTTGTCTTTGCTACTTGACTTCAGTTGTTCTAACACTATTAGTCTGTGAATATATACTCCACAAGGCATAACATACCTAGTTCACCCTCCTCAACGCTTATATTCATTAAATTAATCTACCATTTGCTGATAAGTTTGGACAATGAAGTTCGGCACCTCCTTATGCAGGACGGATCTGACGGCGTATTTTACAATACCATGCAGAGTGTAATATACATGCCTAACCTGTCTCTTCTGCACTTGTATTCGTTAGATAAATTGCAAATTTCTTTATTGCTTTGAGAAGTCTAACAGATAAATGGAACGATTTGTCTTTGCTACTTGACTTCAGTTGTTCTAACACTATTAGTCTGTGAATATATACTCCACAAGGCATAACATACCTAGTTCACCCTCCTCAACGCTTATTTTCATTAGATAAATCTACCATTTGTTAATAAGCTTGGGCCATGAAGATTGACACCTTCTTATGCCGATCGGATCTGGTGCCGTATTTTACAATGATACCATGCATAATGTAATATACATGCCGTACCAGGCTCTTCTGCACTTTCATTCGTTAGTTGAATTGCAAATTTCTTTATTGCTTTGAGAAGTCTAACAGATAAATGGAACGATTTGTCTTTGCTACTTGACTTCAGTTGTTCTAACACTATTAGTCTGTGAATATATACTCCACAAGGCATAACATACCTAGTTCACCCTCCTCAACGCTTATATTCATTAAATTAATCTACCATTTGCTGATAAGTTTGGGCAATGAAGTTCGGCACCTCCTTATGCAGGACGGATCTGACGGCGTATTTTACAATGATACCATGCAGAGTGTAATATACATGCCTAACCAGTCTCTTCTGCACTTGCATTCGTTAGATGAATTGCAAATTTCTTTATTGCTTTGAGAAGTCTAACAGATAAATGGAACGATTTGTCTTTGCTACTTGACTTCATTTGTTCTAACACTATTAGTCTGTGAATATATACTCCACAAGGCATAACATACCTAGTTCACCCTCCTCAACGCTTATATTCATTAAATTAATCTACCATTTGCTGATAAGTTTGGGCAATGAAGTTCGGCACCTCCTTATGCAGGACGGATCTGACGGCGTATTTTACAATGATACCATGCAGAGTGTAATATACATGCCTAACCAGTCTCTTCTGCACTTGCATTCGTTAGATGAATTGCAAATTTCTTTAGTCCTTTGAGAAGTCTAACAGATAAACGGGACGATTTGTCTTTGTTACTTGACTTCAGTTGGTCTAACACTATTAGTCTGTGAATATATACTCCACAAGGCATAACATACCTAGTTCACCCTCCTCAACGCTTATATTCATTAAATTAATCTACCATTTGCTGATAAGTTTGGGCAATGAAGTTCGGCACCTCCTTATGCAGGACGGATCTGACGGCGTATTTTACAATGATACCATGCAGAGTGTAATATACATGCCTAACCAGTCTCTTCTGCACTTGCATTCGTTAGTTGAATTGCAAATTTCTTTAGTCCTTTGAGAAGTCTAACAGATAAACGGAACGATTTGTCTTTGTTACTTGACTTCAGTTGGTCTAACACTATTAGTCTGTGAATATATACTCCACAAGGCATAACATACCTAGTTCACCCTCCTCAACGCTTATATTCATTAAATTAATCTACCATTTGCTGATAAGTTTGGGCAATGAAGTTCGGCACCTCCTTATGCAGGACGGATCTGACGGCGTATTTTACAATGATACCATGCAGAGTGTAATATACATGCCTAACCAGTCTCTTCTGCACTTGCATTCGTTAGTTGAATTGCAAATTTCTTTAGTCCTTTGAGAAGTCTAACAGATAAACGGAACGATTTGTCTTTGTTACTTGACTTCAGTTGGTCTAACACTATTAGTCTGTGAATATATTCTCCACAAAGGCTTCACATATCTAGTTCACCCTCCTCAACGCTTATCTTCATTAGATAAATCTACCATTTGCTGATAAGTTTGGGCCATGAAGTTCGGCACCTCCTTATGCAGGACGGATCTGACGGCGTATTTTACTATGATACCATGCAGAGTGTAATATACATGCCTAACCAGTCTCTTCTGCACTTGCATTCGTTAGATGAATTGCAAATTTCTTTAGTCCTTTGAGAAGTCTAACAGATAAATGGAACGATTTGTCTTTGTTACTTGACTTCAGTTGTTCTAACACTATTAGTCTGTGAATATATACTCCACAAGGCATAACATACCTAGTTCACCCTCCTCAACGCTTATTCTCATTAGATAAATCTACCATTTGTTAATAAGCTTGGGCCATGAAGATTGACACCTTCTTATGCCGATCGGATCTGGTGCCGTATTTTACAATGATACCATGCATAATGTAATATACATGCCTTACCAGGCTCTTCTGCACTTTCATTCGTTAGTTGAATTGCAAATTTCTTTAGTCCTTTGAGAAGTCTAACAGATAAATGGAACGATTTGTCTTTGCTACTTGACTTCAGTTGTTCTAACACTATTAGTCTGTGAATATATACTCCACAAAGGCTTCACATACCTAGTTCACCCTCCTCAACGCTTATTTTCATTATATAAATCTACCATTTGTTAATAAGCTTGGGCCATGAAGATTGACACCTTCTTATGCCGATCGGATCTGGTGCCGTATTTTACAATGATACCATGCATAATGTAATATACATGCCTTACCAGGCTCTTCTGCACTTTCATTCGTTAGTTGAATTGCAAATTTCTTTAGTCCTTTGAGAAGTCTAACAGATAAATGGAACGATTTGTCTTTGCTACTTGACTTCAGTTGTTCTAACACTATTAGTCTGTGAATATATTCTCCACAAAGGCTTCACATACCTAGTTCACCCTCCTCAACGCTTATATTCATTAAATTAATCTACCATTTGCTGATAAGTTTGGGCAATGAAGTTCGGCACCTCCTTATGCAGGACGGATCTGACGGCGTATTTTACAATGATACCATGCAGAGTGTAATATACATGCCTAACCAATCTCTTCTGCACTTGCATTCGTTAGTTGAATTGCAAATTTCTTTAGTCCTTTGAGAAGTCTATCAGATAAACGGAACGATTTGTCTTTGTTACTTGACTTCAGTTGGTCTAACACTATTAGTCTGTGAATATATTCTCCACAAAGGCTTCACATATCTAGTTCACCCTCCTCAACGCTTATCTTCATTAGATAAATCTACCATTTGCTGATAAGTTTGGGCCATGAAGTTCGGCACCTCCTTATGCAGGACGGATCTGACGGCGTATTTTACAATGATACCATGCAGAGTGTAATATACATGCCTTACCAGGCTCTTCTGCACTTTCATTCGTTAGTTGAATTGCAAATTTCTTTAGTCCTTTGAGAAGTCTAACAGATAAATGGAACGATTTGTCTTTGTTACTTGACTTCAGTTGTTCTAACACTATTAGTCTGTGAATATATACTCCACAAGGCATAACATACCTAGTTCACCCTCCTCAACGCTTATTCTCATTAGATAAATCTACCATTTGTTAATAAGCTTGGGCCATGAAGATTGACACCTTCTTATGCCGATCGGATCTGGTGCCGTATTTTACAATGATACCATGCATAATGTAATATACATGCCTTACCAGGCTCTTCTGCACTTTCATTCGTTAGTTGAATTGCAAATTTCTTTAGTCCTTTGAGAAGTCTAACAGATAAATGGAACGATTTGTCTTTGCTACTTGACTTCAGTTGTTCTAACACTATTAGTCTGTGAATATGTACTCCACAAAGGCTTCACATACCCAGTTCACCCTCCTCAACAACGCTTATTTTCATTAGATAAATCTACCATTTGTTAATAAGCTTGGGCCATGAAGATTGACACCTTCTTATGCCGATCGGGTCTGGTGCCGTATTTTACAATGATACCATGCATAATGTAATATACATGCCTTACCAGGCTCTTCTGCACTATCATTCGTTAGTTGAATTGCAAATTTCTTTATTGCTTTGAGAAGTCTAACAGATAAATGGAACGATTTGTCTTTGCTACTTGACTTCAGTTGTTCTAACACTATTAGTCTGTGGATATATACTCCACAAGGCATAACATACCTAGTTCACCCTCCTCAACGCTTATATTCATTAAATTAATCTACCATTTGCTGATAAGTTTGGGCAATGAAGTTCGGCACCTCCTTATGCAGGACGGATCTGACGGCGTATTTTACAATGATACCATTGCAGAGTGTAATATACATGCCTAACCAGTCTCTTCTGCACTTGCATTCGTTAGTTGAATTGCAAATTTCTTTAGTCCTTTGAGAAGTCTAACAGAATAAACGGAACGATTTGTCTTTTTACTTGACTTCAGTTGGTCTAACACTATTAGTCTGTGAATTATATTCTCCACAAAGGCTTCACATATCTAGTTCACCCTCCTCAACGCTTATCTTCATTAGATAAATCTATCATTTGCTGATTACGTTTGGGCCATGAAGATTGACACCTTCTTATGCCGATCGGATCTGGTGCCGTATTTTACAATGATACCATGCATAATGTAATATACATGCCTTACCAGGCTCTTCTGCACTTTCATTCGTTAGTTGAATTGCAAATTTCTTTAGTCCTTTGAGAAGTCTAACTGATAAATGGAACGATTTGTCTTTGTTACTTGACTTCAGTTTGTTCTAACACTATTAGTCTGTGAATATATTACTCCACAAGGCATAACATACCTAGTTCACCCTTCCCTCAACGCTTATTCTCATTAGATAAATCTACCATTTGTTAATAAGCTTGGGCCATGAAAGATTGATACCTTCTTTTGCCGATCGGATCTGGTGCCGTATTTTACAATGATACCATGCATAATGTAATATACATGCCTAACCGGTCTCTTTCTGCACTTGCATTCGTTAGTTGAATTGCAAATTTCTTTAGTCCTTTGAGAAAGTCTAAACAGATAACGTGAACGATTTGTCTTTGTTACTTGACTTCAGTTTGGTCTAACACTATTAGTCTGTGAATATATACTCCACAAGGCATAACATACCTAGTTCACCCTCCTCAACGCTTATATTCATTAAATTAATCTACCATTTGCTGATAAGTTTGGGCAATGAAGTTCGGCACCTCCTTTATGCAGGACGGATCTGACGGCGTATTTTACAATGATACCATGCAGAGTGTAATATACATGCCTAACCAGTCTCTTCTGCACTTGCATTCGTTAGTTGAATTGCAAATTTCTTTAGTCCTTTGAGAAGTCTATCAGATAAACGGAACGATTTGTCTTTGTTACTTGACTTCAGTTGGTCTAACACTATTAGGTCTGTGAATATATTCTCCACAAAGGCATTCACATATCTAGTTCACCCTCCTCAACGCTTATCTTCATTAGATAAATCTACCATTTGCTGATAAGTTTGGGCCATGAAGTTCGGCACCTCCTTATGCAGGACGGATCTGACGGCGTATTTTACAATGATACCATGCAGAGTGTAAAATACATGCCTTACCAGGCTCTTCTGCACTTTCATTCGTTAGTTGAATTGCAAATTTCTTTAGTCCTTTGAGAAGTCTAACAGATAAACGGAACGATTTGTCTTTGTTACTTGACTTCAGTTGTTCTAACACTATTAGTCTGTGAATATACACTCCACGAGGCTTCACATACCTAGTTCACCCTCCTCAACGCTTATTTTCATTAGATAAATCTACCATTTGTTAATAAGCTTGGGCCATGAAGATTGACGCCTTCTTATGCCGATCGGATCTGGTGCCGTATTTTACAATGATACCATGCATAATGTAATATACATGCCTTACCAGGCTCTTCTGCACTTTCATTCGTTAGTTGAATTGCAAATTTCTTTAGTCCTTTGAGAAGTCTAACAGATAAATGGAACGATTTGTCTTTGCTACTTGACTTCAGTT